>BQNB010002898.1:0-119807 GCA_026074375.1 Tanacetum coccineum
TTTTTGTAACAGATATTTGCTAAAATCCAATGTATCCTTTTTTACGACTTTTAATGGTCTTTCTATATATATCTTGTGTTGTTGATCAATAAGTAACACGCCCCCTGACTCATATTCCGCTGCGAGCCATTTTGGGGGTGTTACAGATTGGTATCAGAGCTAGGTTATAGAGAACCAGGTCAAAAATGTTTTGCTGGACTATAACCGTTTTCAAAACATTGCTTTAGTGCAAAAGGGGTTGCACGGGATATACATGCATACATACATGCATATACTAGTTGCTGCATTAGTTGTTTAGACTAGATGCATTCATGGTTGATATACGTGTTATAATATATTATGTATATTACTATAAGGGTCTTATACTAAATACTTATGTAAGCTACTTTTTGATTTTCAGATATTACGATGTCGGATTCGGAAGATTCCACAGTCACGTACATATAGGTGTCGAGTCCATTTGAGGTTTCATCAGATGTGGGCTCACCAGGATTTGACGGACCACTTGTGATGCCAGGGGACCCGTATGCTTACATAGTGGCTGCTTATCAGGCTCCACCATCGCCTGACTACATGCCTGGCCCCGAGGAGCCGCAGTCACCACCCCCACTGGACTTTGTTCCTGAGCCGATGTACCATGAGTACATTACTACTGTTAGTATAATTTAGTACTGATAGCATACAGTTATTGTTGATAGTTGAAGTTAAGACTGCTCAGTGTTGAAGACTAAAATATAAGCTAAGTAGTTAGTGCTGTTAGTAGTAAAAGTTAAGACTGCTAGTACAGGTTACTACTGTTAGTGTATATTAGTACTGCTAGTACTAATATTACTACTGCTTATGTTTATTAGTGTTGCTGGTGGAAAGATTGCAAGTGTTTGAAGACTTTCTACTGTCAAGAGGATAAAGACGCATTAAAGAGATAATGATTGTTTGGAGAACAAGAATGCGTGTGAATATATTTATGTACAAGATATGCATAATGTATTTATTTAGAAGATTACGTTTATGTATAGAAAAGATTGAGAGATATCTTAGGAATTTATTGTAAGCTGACTAGGACTCCTTGGTCTATAAAAGTTGGCCTAAGGCATTAGTTGAAGGGGGAATACACAGAGATCTCTCAAATACACATATACAGATCCAGAGATTAAGAGTCTTGTAAAGCTTCAAGGTTGTAACCCAAGTGCTAAAGTTAGAGTACTCATATTATTATCATTAATAATAATATTGAATCATTATTTTACATCTTGTGTTCATTAATATTCACTGTTCTATTGATATATCTTCTAGATATTAAAGAGTAGATTCCGCATACTCTTTGATATACACACAAGGCTTCTGCTATTGTTATTTTGGATTTATCAAAGGTAACATACTCTTTACAAGGTAAGGAATCGATCTAGATTTAGGATCAATAAGTGGTATCAGAGCCTTGCTTTGATAAACTTTGATCTAGAAGACATGGAGCTTGAATCTACAAATAGTAGTCCTACTGCAAAGCTTCCCATACTCAAATTGGGTGAGTATGAGATGTGGGCTATAAGGATTAAGCAGTATTTCCAGATTTAAGACTATGCACTCTAGGAAGTGATAGAAAATAGTGATTCATGGGTCCCAATATCTCACACAACTGAACGGAATGGGATACCAGTTACAAAGATGTCTACACCTGCAACTGCAGAAGAGAAGACAAAGAAAAAGAATGATGTCAAAGCTAGAAGTTTGTTACTCATGGCACTTCCAAATGAACATCAGCTGACATTCAGTCAGTATCCAGATGCAAATCTATGTTTGCGGCCATTGAAACAAGATTTGGAGGTAATGCAGCAACCAAGAAAGCTCAGAAAACTCTCTTGAAGCAACAGTATGAGAATTTCAGTGCAACAAGTGCAGAGTCTCTTGACTCTATTTTCAATAGGCTTTAGAAGATAGTCAGTAGGCTTGCTATCATGGGAGTGATTATTGCCCAAGAAGATTTGAACTTAAAATTTTTAAGCAGCTTACCAACTGAATGGAATACTCATGTGGTTGTTTAGATGAATAAGCCTGAGATTGAGACTATGAGCATAGATGATTTGTACAACAATTTCAAAATTGTTGAAAAAAAGATAAAGAAGACTGCTGGTACATCCAGTGGTGGTCAAAATTTGGCTTTCATGTCTGCACCAAACTCTAGCAGTACCAATGATGCTTCTTCACAAGTTAATGCTGCTAGCCCTAGTATTAATACTGCCAGTCCACAAGTTAGTACTTCAAGTGTCTGTGATAATACCGTATATGCTTTTATGGTTGAAAATCCAAATGGTTCTAATGTCCTACATCAGGACTTAGAGCAAATTCATGAAGATGATTTGGAAGCAATGGATCTGAAGTGGCAACTCTCTTTGCTAAGTGTGAGAGCAAAGAAGTATTATCAGAAGACAGGCAAGAAGATTTTCATTAATGGTAATGATATTGCTGGGTATGATAAATCTAAGGTGGAGTGTTACAACTGTCATAAGTTGGGACACTTTACCAGGGAGTGTAGAGCACCAAGAAGCAAGGATGGTCAGTAGAGAAATCAAGACAACACCGGGAAGCAAGGAACCAATGAAGATACTTCAAAGGCAATGTTGGCTATTGATGGTGTAGGTTTTGATTAGAGTGACATGGCAGAAGAACAAGTTTAGACAAATATGGCTCTAATGGCATTTTCAGACTCAGAGGTATACACTGATAAGAATTGCTCTAAAAATTGTTTGAAAAACTATGAATCTCTCAAGAAACAACATGATGATTTGCTTGCTAAGAATCTTGATACTGAATTTAGAGCAATCACTTATAAAAGAGGACTAGATATTGTTGAGGCATAACTTGTCACATATAGGAAGAATGAAGTTCTTTTTAGTGAAGAAGTTGCTGTTTTTAAAAGAGAAGTAAGGATCAAACAGTATGAAATTAATACACTTAAAACAGAGTTCGAAAAACTTAAGCAAGAAAAGGAGGCCTTTGATTTTAAAATTGAGAAATTTGACAAGGCTTCAAAAGATTTAGATCAGTTGTTAGGAAGTCAGATAACTGACAAGAGTAAAAAGGGTTTTGGATATAGTGCAGTACCTCCACCACATCCATTAATATATAATAGACCTAACAAACTAGATCTGTCTTATTCTGGTCTTAAAGAATTCAAACCGCCTGAATTTAGAGGCCATGGTCCTGAAAATAGCAAGAAAGAGTCTAATGTTGTTTGTGATTCAGATAGTTCTAAGGAAAATTCTGATAAGTCTTTGGTAGAAGAACAAGTCTTACAAGTCAAAAGAAGCTCTGTTAAAGGTTGTGAGTCTAACACTAGTAAGAGTGTTAATGAAGTAGAACCTAAGAAAAATAGGGAGAACAATGATGCGCCAATTATTGAGGATTGGGTATCAGATGATAAGGAAGAAGATGAGCCCAACCCTAAGTCTAAAAAGAAAATTGTTATACCTACTGCTACTAAGAAAGAGTTTCTTAAACCTGTAAAACCAGTTAAAAGGTCAGTTAGGTATGCAGAAATGTACAGATCAAAATCTCCTAGGGGCAATCAGAGGAATTGGAATGGACAGAAGTCCAATCAACTAGGAAAAGATTTTGTGATGTATAAAAAGGCTTGTTATATATGTGGGAGTTTTAATCATTTGCATTATAATTGTAATAATCATCAAAGAAGAGGCTTAACAAATAGAAATAACAACAATAGGGTGCATACCAAAAACACACACCCTAATGTTCTCAGGAATATGTCTACCAAAGCAGTTTTATTGAACACTGGACTCACCCCACTTAATACTGTTAAGCCAGTTTATACTGCTCACCTAAAATCAACAGTACATTATGCTAGACCAAAGACTCATTTTTATAAATCAGCACAATCTACTATCCAAAGGCCCTTTTATAAGAAACCAGCATTAACTAACAGGCATTTTAATCATAAGATTAATACTGTTAGGCCTAGAGTAGTTAATACTGCTAGGTCATACAGAACACATGTTAATACTGTTAGGCCTAGAGTAATTAATACTGTTAGGCCAAATAGAGCATCAGTTAATGCTGCCAGGGCAAATGGGTTCAATGCTGTAAAGTCCTCAGCATATTGGGTTTGGAGACCTACCAAATCTAATGGTACATCACTTGATTTTAAAAGACAAAACTACATTGATGCACGGGGCAGATCCAAGTCAGTAATGGCTTTGGTCCCTAAAGAAATCTAATTCCTTTATTCTTTTGTGCAGGGAAATCCACAACATGATGATACAGGATTTGTTGATAGTGGATGCTCAAGGCACATGACTGGTAACATAGCTTATTTCTCTGATTTCAAGCAGTTTGATGGAGGTTATGTTGCATTTGGAGGAGGTGCTTATGGTGGTAAAATCACTAGTAAAGGTACTCTTAAGACTGATAAACTTGATTTTGAAGATGTATACTTTGTCAATGAGTTAAAATTCAATCTTTTTAGTGTCTCACAGATGTGTGACAAAAAGAATTATGTTCTTTTTACAGATTCTGAATGTCTTGTCTTGTCTCCAAATTTTAAGTTGCCTGATGAAAATCAGATACTTCTTAAAATTCCTAGAAAGGACAATATGTACAGTTTTGATATGAAGAACATTGTTCCTAAAGAAAGTTTGACTTGTCTTGTTGCAAAGGCTACATTAGATGAATCAATGCTTTGGCACAGAAGACTTGGTCATATAAATTTAAAAAACATAAATAAGCTTGTCAAGGATAATCTAGTAAGAGGATTGCCAACAAAACGTTTTGAAAATGACCAAACCTGTGTTGCTTGTCTTAAAGGGAAGCAACACAGAGCTTCTTGTAAGTCCAAAGTTTTGAATCCTATTACTAAGCCTTTGTTTATGCTACATATGGATTTGTTTGGTCTAACTTTTGTGAGTAGCTTAATGCATAAGAAACATTGCTTAGTAGTCATTGATGATTATAGTAGATTTACATAGGTTTTCTTTTTAACAACTAAGGATGAAACCAGTGAGATCCTTAAGAGATTTATCAAAGAAATAGAAAACCTAGTGGATAAGAAAGTAAAAATAATCAAAAGTGATAATGGAACAGAGTTTATGAACAGAGTTATGGATGATTTCTACAGAGAAAAAGGTATTAAGAGAGAATATAGTGTAGCTAGGACTCCTCAGCAAAATGGTGTTGCTGAGAGGAGGAATATGACACACATTGAGGATGCCAAGACAATGTTAGCTAACTCTAAGTTACCTACCACCTTTTGGGCAGAAGCAGTTTCTACTGCTTGTTATGTACAAAATAGGGTTTTAGTAGTCAAGCCTCATAACAAGACACCTTATGAACTTTTTAGAGGTTTTAAACCTGCTCTAAGTTTTATGAGACCATTTGGTTGTCATGTTACTATTCTCAATACTTTGGACAGTTTAGGCAAGTTTGATGGCAAAAGTGATGAAGGTTTATTTGTTGGATATTCTTTAAGTAGTAAAGCTTTTAGGGTATACAATTCTAGAACCAAGCGGGTAGAAGGAAACTTGCATATTGGGTTTTTAGAGAATAAGCCTATGATAGAAGGGACTGGTCCAAAATGGCTGTTTGATATTGACTCTCTAACCCAATCCATGAACTATGTACCAGTTACTGCAGGTACAATGTCTAATGTCTCTGCAGGTACATCAGATGAAAACACACAAGATTGCATTTTTATGCCAATTTGGAAAGACACTTCATACTTTGATTTACCTGCAAAGAATGTTGATAATGGTAAACCAAAAACTGCTAAAGATGCACAAAAGCAGGTTGAAGATGGTCTAAATAATGAGAATGCTGAACAAGAAAGGTTTTCAAATGATAGCAGTTCTAAAGATGTTAATGCTATTGGACAACAAGTTAATACTGCCAGTCTTGATATTAATACTGGTAGTATTAGACTTAATATTGTTGGTCCATCAGTTAGTACTGCTGGTTTAAATGAAGAAGACAACTCTGAAGATGAACCAGAAGTTGATTAGGGGAACATTACAAATTCTTATATTGTTCCAACAACTCCCAATACTAGAATTCATAAAGATCATCCAATTGACAATGTGATTGGTGAAGTACAGTCAACTGTTTAGACAAGAAGAATGTTACAACCTACTCCTGAACAAGGGTTTCTTAGTGATGTGTATGAACAGAAAACACATGATACCTTAAACACTTGTCTCTATGCTTGTTTCCTATCACAGATTAAACCAACAAGCATTGCTAAAGCTCTATCTGATTCATCCTGTGTGGAAGCAATGCAGGAAGAACTTCTGATTTTAAACTTCAACAAGTTTGGATACTGGTATATCTCCCTAATGGAAAGAAGGCTATTGGAACTAAATAGGTCTTTAGAAACAAGAAAGATGAAAGAGGAAGTGTGATTAGGAATAAAGCAAGGTTAGTTGCACAGGGTCATAGACAAGAAGAAGGTATTGATTATAAAGAAGTGTTTGCACTTGTGGAAAGAATTGAGGCAATAAGATTGTTTTTAGCCGATGATTCTTTTATGGGTTTTCTGGTATATCAAATGGATGTAAAAAGTGCTTTCTTATATGGAACCATTGAGGAAGAAGTATATGTTACTCAACCACCAGGATTTAAAGATCCTGACCATCCAGACAAAGTTTACAAGGTGGTCAAGGCACTTTATGGGTTGCATCAAGCACCAAGAGCATGGTATGAAACTTTGGCTAACTATCTTTTGAGCAATGGGTTTAAAAGGGGCAAGATAGATCAGACATTATTTATCAAGAAGCAAAAAGGAGATATTTTGCTTGTACAGGTCTATGTAGATGATATTATCTTTGGCTCAACAAACAAGGAGTTATGTACTGGTTTTGAGAAGCTAATGAAAGATAAGTTTCAGATGAGTTCTATGGGAGAACTAACTTTCTTTCTAGGATTACAAGTACAACAGAAGGAAGATGGAATATTTATCAGTCAGGACAAATATGTAGCTGAAATTTTGAAGAAATTCAACTACTCTGATGTGAAGTCTGCTTCAACTCCTGTTGATTTGGAAAAACCTTTGGTCAAGGATGGAGATGCTGATGATGTTGATGTACATCTCTATAGATCTATGATTGGGTCTTTGATGTATCTCACTGCATCTAGACCAGATATCATGTTTGCAGTATGTGCATGTGCTAGATTTCAAGTTACTCCTAAGACATCACATCTCTTAGCAGTCAAGAGGATTTTTAGATATTTGAAAGGCAAACCAACTTTAGGCCTTTGGTATTCTAGGGATTCTCCATTTGAACTGGTTGCTTATACTGATAGTGACTATGCTGGAGCAACTCAAGATAGGAAGTCTACAACTGGAGGTTGTCAGTTTTTGGGAAACAGGTTGATATCTTGGCAGTGTAAGAAGCAAACTGTGGTTGCCACTTCTACAACTGAAGCTGAATATGTGGCTGCTGCTAATTGTTATGGACAAGTACTCTGGATTCAAAACCAATTGCTGGATTATGGGTACAATTTCATGAACACTGTCATTAATATTGACAATAACAGTACTATCTGCATTATTGAAAATCCTGTTCAACATTCTAAAACAAAACATATAGAGATTAGGCATCATTTTATAAGAGATTGCAACACTAAAAAGTTAATACAAATGGTTAAAATTCATACTGATTTAAATGTTGCAGATCTTCTTACAAAAGGTTTTGATGCAGGCAGATTTCAATACTTGGTCTCAAGTATTGGAATGCTGAATCCTTAACTGTCTATATCTCTTTATGTTTTTGTAAAAGTTTTGTAAAGTATTAATACTGTTAGTTTTCTCAATTAATACTGCTAAGTATAATTAACACTGTTAGTTATACCTAAGACTGTTTGTTAAAACTGTTAGTCATAGTTAATGCTGTCAAGAAGAAAATGTTTTGGATTTTGTATATTTGGCTATGAACTAACATCTGCAGGTAAAGCATGTTGAATACCTGATGTTGAATGCTTCACCTTTTGAAGTAATGTTTGAGAAAGAAGATAATGGTCTTGGTTCACGGTGTTTAACTTTTATTCATGGGTTATGCATAAATATGGATCCTCATGAATTCCCACATGTCTATCTAGTCTTTTCTAGTGTGCTTGTGATGAATAGAGGCATGTTGTTGCATAATTATTGAAGACAGAGTTAATGCTGTTCGACTTCAGTTAATACTGCTAGGCAGAAAATTACTACTGCCAGGCAAATGTTAATGCTGTTAAGATGACATGGGCACCAAAGTTGCAACTGTTTCAAATTCTTATCTCTTGAAGCATTGTTTGAGGGGAGGTTCCTTATTTCTACAACCAACAAGCATGGATGAAAGGATGTGTTATATCATACGTATGTTCAAAAGGGATTAACACACATCTAGGCATATCACAAGAGGTCGGGACACCAAGATACCTCAGTCTAGTGGTCCCCCTGACAAAGGTTGGTGATGAGGCTGTCCATAAGGAGTTGGGTGACAGAATGGAAAGGGCTGCCACTACTGCTTCTAGCTTAGAAGCAGAGCAGGACAGTGGTAACATCAAATAAGACCCAATCCATGGCAACACTTAATGAATCAACTCCTTAGGGAATTAATTCAGGTAGTGGTCCCAGGTGCCAAGATACCATATTGGGGGATGTGAATGCTCAAACTAGGTTTGAGATTACATCTATACAGTCCATTGATCCACCTCTCTCAAGAGGTTACACACTTGGAAGTGGAGAGGACAGTATGAAACTCATTGGAATTGACGAAATTTTGTACACAACTGTCATATAAAAACAGAAAGAGTGTCTTGGTAAGCCAAAAGAAATGAGAGATTTTATGAGCTTAAAAACAGAAAGAGAGATGTGTGCATAAAAACAGAAATGAGTGATTATGTGAGCAAAAAGAATTGAGAGATGTTGTGAGCATAAAAAACAGAAAAAGAGTGTGTGTGAATCAAATTTGATGAAAGTTGCTTATTGGAATGAAAATTGAATGATTACTGGTGTATTCTTTTAATGCTGCTCAGTTTGAACTTAATGCTGCTAAGCTCAAGTTAATGCTGTTAGGCTTAAATTAGTACTGTCCGTATTGGTTTCTGCTGTGTTGGGCAGTTGTTAAGGTATGTTACTGCTTTGCCAGTTCAAGTTTCTACTGTTGAGGGTGATTCTATAAATACTTCGATTAAAGGTTTAATTTACTTCTTTATTCGATTTCACTTATTCAAATACTCTCCAACCATAAACCCTAATTCAATTTTCATCTTTGATCATCAAATCTATCATTATGTCAAGCCCTAAGTTTGCTGAAACACACAATGTGGTCGCGTTCTTGGAAAAACCCAAAGAAAGCAATGGGTTTGTAGAGATAATTGATTTCCTGAAAGCAAGTTCTGTTTCATATGCTTTAACAGTCAATCATGTAATCTACACATCTTGCATTGAACAATTTTGGGCAACTGCCAAGGTACAGATAGTTAATGAAGTGCGACAGTTACAAGCCATAGTTGATAAAAAGAGGGTTATTGTTACGGAATCAAGCATAAGGAGAGATCTTCACTTGGATGATGCAGAAGGTACTGATTGTCTTCCAACTGCTACTATCTTTGAAGAATTGGCGCGTATAGGGTATGAAAAGCCTTCTCAAAAGCTTACTTTTTATAAAGCCTTTTTCTCTCCACAATGGAAGTATTACATTCATACTATTACTCAATGCTTAAGTGCTAAATCCACTGCATGGAATGAGTTCAGTAGTTCTATGGCTTCTTTGATCATATGCTTGGCAACTAATCAGAAGTTCAATCTGTCTAAGTATATCTTTGATGCAATGGTGAAACACTTGGATGGAGGAGTCAAATTCTTGCTGTATCTATGTTTTCTCCAAGTTTTCATTAATCAACAATTGGGTAATATGTCAACTCACAAGAAGATTTTTGTTAATCCCTTTCACACAAAGAAAGTGTTTGCCAATATGAAGAGAGCTGGAAAGGATTTCTCTGGGAGAATAACACCTTTATTTGATACCATGATGGTTCAACCTGTTGAAGAAATGGGTGAGGATTCAGATCATCCAACTGATTCCACTCCAATACCCATTATTGATCAACCATCTTCATCTTCCCAACCCAAGAAGGATAAACCATCTAAGAAGGCTCAAAGACAGGAGGCAGAGGTTCCTCAAGATGAGGCAGAGCATGAGGAGAGTGTACCAACACCTTCCAATGATCCACAACCTAGTGGTGAGGATAGCATGCAACTAACTGATTTGATGATTTTATGTACCAAATTGCAAACACAGGTTCTTGATTTACAAAAAGCAAAGGATGCTCAAGCTAAGGAGATTGATGCTTTGAAGAAGAGGATCCAGAGGTTAGAAAGGAGGAAAATGTCAAGACCTACAGGTTTGAAAAGACTCAGCAAAGTTGGTATGTCTAGGAGAGTTGAGTCCTCTGAAGACCAGGAGAGTTTGGGTGTTCCTGAAGATGCATCCAAACAGGGGAGGAGTATTGAAGATATTGATGTTGATGTTGATGTTTCTTTGGTTGATGAAACTCAAGAAAGACAAGATGATGATTTAATATTTGATTCTGAAGTTTTGGAGGTTGATGTGATGCATGTGGAAGCTAAAGTTGATGGAAAAGATAAACAGAGTAAGAAGCCTGATGATAGTACTGCTGGTGAAGCAGTTACTACTGCTACTACAATAGCAACAACTACAAGACCCAAGAATAAAGGAGTGGTTGTTCAGGAGCCAAGTGAGTTTAGAGTTCCACAAGAGATAAAACCTTCAAGTTCTAAAGATAAAGGAAAAGGTATTATGATTGAGCCTGAAGTTCCTTTGAAGAGAAAAGATCAAATTGCTCTTGATGAACAAATTGCAAGAGATATTCAAGCTAAGTTGGATGCTGAATTATTAGAAGAGCAAAAGCTAGCAAGGAAACAAGAAGAAGCAGCCAACATAGCATTGATTGAGTCATGGGAAAATACACAAGCTCTGATGGAGGCCGATAAACTGCTGGCTGAGAGACTCCAATCAAAGGAAAGAGAGGAATTGACAGATGAGGAAAAAGCAAAACTGTTTATGGAACTGGTGGAGAAGAAGAAAGCATTTCTGCTGCAATCAGAGCTAACGAAAAGAGAAACAGAACCTCCTTACCAAAGCACAAAAGAGAAACAATATCTACTTATCTTAAGCACAGGGTGGCAATATACATTCAAACAACTAAAAGGAAAGAGTTTGTTGAAAATTCAAAAGTTGTTTGATAAGGAAATGAAGAGAGTAAATACCTTTGTAGCTATGGGTTCTGAGGTACAAGAAAGTAAAGAAAAGAAGGAAGAAGGTAGAGAGGAAACAAATAAAGGGAAGCAAAAGAGATTGTTGCAAAGGAAAAGAGCAGGGAAAGAACAACAGAAAGAATCCTCAAAGAAACAAAAAGTAGAGGAAGAAAAAGAGTCAGAGGAAGTTGATGAAGCTGAGCTAAAGAAGCTTTTGGTGATTAAAAGGATGAAGATATAGCAATTGATGCTATACCACTTGCTACCAAACTATTAGTGATTACTGATTATAAGCTTCATAAAGAGGGTATGTTGGTACATTATCAGTTGATAAGAGCAGATGGATGTTCCAAGAGATATTCTTCAATGATAAAGATGCTACAAGTAATAAACAGAGAAGATTTGGAAGCTCTTTAGAGAATAGTGAAGGCAAAGTATGGTGATACAAGGCCTGACAATGAGTTTGAAAGAGTGTTGTGGGGAGATTTAAAAGTGATGTTTGATACCCAAACAAAAGGAGTGATTGTATGGAGAATTTTTACAAGGATACATGGTGATATTTGGAAGTTGATTGATTCATCTGGAGTTCACTTTGTAAGATTTAATAATCTTTACATTTTTATGTTGGTTGAAAAGAGATACCTCCTCACACCAATTACCATCATTAATATGATCAACAAGAAACTTCAAACTGATCATCAAATTGAGTAAGTGCTATCAAACTGCTAAGCTTATGGGTGAAACATCAAAAAAGGTCTATGAAAGGTTTGAATGCATCTTCCTAAAGTATGATGAAGACTTTTAAAGAAGAAACTTGAAGATTTAGAAGATGAACATTAAGTTTAGGGGAGGATTGCTGAGACTTAAAAGACTTCATGGATTCTTAGAAGTTACTGCTGCTCAGGTACATAATGGAAATTATGCTAAGTGGTTAGTACTGGTAGTATAATGTTACCACTGCTAGTTACTACTGTTTGTATTAATTTAAGTACTGATTGCATAAGTTATGTGTTAGTTGAAGTTAAGACTGCTCCGTGTTGAAGACTAAAATATAAGCTAAGTAGTTAGTGCTGCTACTAGTAAAAGTTAAGCCTGCTAGTATAAGTTACTACTGTTAGTGTATATTAGTACTACTAGTACTAATGTCACTACTGCTTATGTTTATTAGTGCTGCTGGTGGAAAGATTACAGTTGTTTGAAGACTTTCTACTGTCAAGAGGATAAAGACGAATTAAAGAGATAAAGATTGTTTGGAGAACAAGAATGCGTGTGAAGATATTTATGTACAAGATATACATAATGTATTTATTTAGAAGATTATGTTTATGTTTAGAAAAGATTGAGATATCTTAGGAATATATTGTAAGCCGACTAGGACTCCTTAGTCTATAAAAGGAGGCTCTAGGGCATTAGTTGAGAGATCACAAAAACAGTAGTCGTTATCATATCTAGTTTTCATAGTTGTCAAAGTCGATTGAGAAAAGCTTCAAGGTTGTAAACCCTAGTACTAAGTTAAGAGTACTCGTATTATTAATCTAATAATATTGGAGCGTTTGGTTATATCTTTGTTGTTCAAGATTACTGTTTCATTGATAATACTTCTAGAGTATTAAGGTATAGATTCCGCATATACTTTAATATACATACAAAGTTTCTACAACAAGTTATTTTGGATTTATCCAAGGTAATTTAACCTTAGACAGCCTAAGGAATCGATCTAGGTTTGGGATCAACAAGATCGAAACATTGGAAAGCTTGGATTAGTAGTGCGATGGTGGTTTGTGGCTGTGAAGATCAAGGTTGCATACTTTAGTCCCCTATTTGATAATGACAAAAAGGGGAAGAGGATTTTGTCGTAGGACTTCTACACGAGAAGTTTTACAACTCCCTAGGCAGTGCACCTAATCGTTGTAGTGTAGTATGGGCAAGACTCGGGGTTGTTTATCGTTCACTCGAGGAATAGGTTGGGAAGGCTTGATCACGGTCTAACAGAATTCTAAGGGTTGAGGGAAGATTCTTTTTGTATTTTTGTATTTTATGAAAGCAGGTAAAATCATATAATTGAGAGAGTGGTTTGGTTTTAGCTATTAAACTAAATAATAATCTAAACTAATGGTGATAACAATAAGATAAAAGATTGTGTCTATTTAATCATGTATTACTCCCTAGATTGCTTCTCCTAGTGTTGTTGCCTTGTCACACTTGTGATGATCTATGTAATTATTTCCTAAAGCATGAACGAATTACACGAACCCGCCGTCTACTTAGTATGCCGCTAGAGCAACGCACATGCAAGGTAGTATGAAGACTATTACACGGCCCCTAGGAGTTTACTAAGTGCATGTGAAATACATTAAAAGTGGATCAACCATATTAGGGGGCAAGGTAGTATGAAGACTGTTACCCGATGGTATCCTTTCTACACAATCACGTTTTCCTAGACATATCAACAGCGATTATTGACAGAAAGCTGGTTTTCTAAGACCTAACGTGCACATCCATCACAAGAAGCAACATCACTAAGATCTACATTCTAGGTTTCATACAATCATAAATAAACACAATAATAAGTTTAGCCAAGCATGTTAAGAACAAAGCAAGAACAATAAATCAAACAACACATAGACAGATTGAATGATTAAGTAAACCTTAATTGATTAAAACATGAATTGGAAGAGTTACAATAGGGTTTTTAGGCCCTAAAATCGTCTCCTATAGCTGCTAAACAAACTAGGGTTTGTACCTTCTTTTTATTCTAAAGGTACACACTCAAAACCCTAAATTCGGGTTTGTATATATAAGAAAATCGACGCGACAACGTCGCATTTTAATCGTGACGCCGTCGTAAAATGAATATTCTAGATATGCGTTTGAGTTAGTGCGGGTTGAGGTCGTCTTGAAATATGTGACGCCGTCACTGGATGAGTTATGACGGCGTCGTGTATGGATTGTGACGCCGTCTCTAGGCTCTATGAGCACAAATCTTTAAGAGTCTTGGTGTTGGTTTGTAATCTCGTCCGTTTCTTCTCTAAATGAGCCCAAATCACGTATAATTCATCCAAATGTCTTGCAAATGCGAAATACCTGGAAAGGAATGATTAAGTACCTATTTTGGGCATAAACACATGATTTTGGGGGTTAAACGACCCCGAAAAGTGTATAAAATGACACCTCGTCACTGGTATCAATTTAAATACTTGGTTTAAGGGTCTAATGGTGTAATTAGCTTTGGCGGTCCAATGGTGTAATTAGGTTTCAAGGACCAATAGTGTAACCTAAACAACAATTTTTTCATTTTCCCGCCAAAAGACTTACCCTTTTCTCACCAATTTAAGCAACTAAAGCATGGCTTTGACTTATCTGGCAATTAAGTGGTTATCTAGTTTATTGTTGTTTAACTTATAAAGTCTACAAGAGTACAGAGTATATGTTAGATTGAATTTTGTATGCTGTTATCTAGGGGACCAAACAAGTTATTTGGATTCACATTAGGGACCAACGGTGTATAACCTCCCATGCTAATGACATGTTTTAGCTAAAATAAGTAAAATAGGTCACCAACAACTTAAATAAGTCATAAACAAGTGAAATTATTCATGAACAATAACCACAAGTAGCCTAAACATATCCATTTGCCACCTAAGTAGACTTAGAAAATTGCCACCAAAGTGGACTTTTATGCTTGCTTGTAAAAGGACTTAGACAGTTACCACATATATGGACTTTGATGTTTGCCACTTATATGGACTTAAATTACAGACATTCTACTGAAACATATAAGTGTTTGGAATTACATAATAGACCATTCACTCTTGCTCAAAAATAGAAAAAAAACCAGTTTAAGAAGTAGTATTAGATATGCAAAAATGTATAGATCACAAAGTCCTAGAGGGAATCAGAGAAATTAGAATGGTCAAAAGTCCAATCAACTAGGTAGTGAATTTGTGATGTATAACAAGGCTTGTTTTATTTGTGGGAGCTTTAATCATGTACAGAAAAATTGTACTTACCATCAAAAGAAAAAGTGGTAAGTGAAACAATTACAACATGGAATAATAATATATTAATGCCAAGACCTCAAACACTAGAACCCACAAAAATATGACCTAAGAGGAGTTTTGCTGAGAACTGGCCTAAAACCTCTTAGTACTGCTAAGTTTAGTTATACTGCTACACCAACCAAAAACCAACAGTGAAATTGCACCTAGAACCCCAAAGACCATTTTTTACAAATATCACAATCTACTATCGGCACAAGGCCTTTTATATAAGAAACAACATTACTAACAGTGACATTTTAAGTCATAAGTTATAAATACTGCTATAGGCTAGAATAGTTAATACTGCTAGGTCATACAGAACACCCTGTTAGATACTGTTAGGCCCAGATAGTCTAATACTAAACTACTAGACAAATAGAACGATCAGTTAATGCTGCCAGTGGCAAATAGGATTAATGCTGTTAAGCCCTTCACATGTTGGTTGGAGATCACTATCAAACAATTAGTGCATCAAGTTACTTTGAACAGATATAACTACATTGATGGCAAAACAAGCAGATCCAATTCAGTAATGGCTTGGTCCCAAGAAGAATCTAATTTTCCTTATTCCTTTTGTGCAGGGCAAGCCACAACATAATGATAAAGGATTTGTTGACAGTGGACTGCTCAAGCACATGACTGTAACATAGCTTTTTCTCTCTGATTTCAAGCAGTTTAATGGAGGTTATGTTGCATTTGGAGGAGGTGCATATGGTGGTAAAATTTCTGGTAAAGGAACTCTTAAGACTGATAATCTTGATTTTGAAGATGTATACTTTGTCAATGAGTTAAAATTCAATCTTTTTAGTGTCTTACAGATGTGTGACAAAAAGAACTATATCTTTTTTACAGATACTGAAGGGTCCTTTGTCTTGTCTCCCAATTTAAGTTGCCTGATGAAATTCAGATACAATCTAAAATCCTAAAAGGACAATTGTAACAGTTTTATAAGAAGAACATTGTTCCTAAAGAAATCTTTGAACTTGTCTTTTTGCAAAGGCTACATTAGATGAATCTAGCAGAGAAGACTTGGTCATATTAATTTTAAAAACATAAATAAGCTAGTCAAGGATAATCTAGTAAGAGGATTGCCTATAAAACGTTTTGAAAATGACCAAACCTGTGTTGCTTGTCTTAAAGGGAAGCAACACATGAGATCTTGTAAGGGTCCAAAAGGTTCTTAATCCGATTACTAAGAGCCATTGTTTATCTACATATGGTATTTGTTAGGTACAACGCTTTTGAGTGATGTTAGCTTGATGCATAAGAAGTATTGCTTAGTAGTCACTGATGATTATAGTAGATTTACATGGGTTTTCTTTTTAACAACTAAGGATGAAACCAGTGAGATCCTTAAGCGCTTTATCAAAGAAATAGAAAACCTAGTGGATAAGAAAGTGAAAATAATCAGAAGTGATAATGGAACAGAGTTTAAGAACAAAGTTATGGATGATTTTTGCAGAGAAAAAGGTATTAAGAGAGAATATAGTATAGCTAGGACTCCTCAGCAAAATGGTGTTGCTGAGAGGAGGAATAGGACACTCATTGAGGCTGCAAGAACAATGTTAGCTGACTCTAAGTTACCTACCACATTTTGGGCAGAAGCAGTTTCTACTGCTTGTTATGTACAAAACAGGGTTTTAGTAGTCAAGCCTCATAACAAGACACCTTATGAACTTTTTAGAGGTTTTAAACCAGCTCTAAGTTTTATGAGACCATTTGGTTGTCATGTTACTATTCTTAATACTTTGGATAGTTTAGGCAAGTTTGATGGCAAAAGTGATGAAGGTTTCTTTGTTGGATACTCTTTGAGTAGTAAAGCTTTTAGGGTATACAATACTAGAACCAAGAGGGTAGAAGAAAACTTGCATATTGGGTTTTTAGAGAATAAGCCTATGATAGAAGGGACTGGTCCAAAATGGCTGTTTGATATTGACTCTCTAACCCAATCTATGAACTATGTACCAGTTACTACAGGTACAGTTTCTAATGACTCTGCAGGTACATCAGAAGAAAACAGTCAAGATTGCATTGTGATGCCAATTTAGGAAAAGTTACATCATTCCTTTGATTCCCCTACAAAGAATGTTGATAAATGTGAAACGAACCAAAACGATGCTAGATATGCTCAAAAAGCAGGTTGAAGATGGTCTAAATAATGAGAATGCTGAACAAGAAATGTTTGCAGATGATAGCAGTTCTAAAGATGTTAATGTTGTTGGGCAACAAGTTAATACTGCCAGTCTTGATGTTAATACTGGTAGTCTTAAACTTAATGCTGTTAGTTCAAATGAAGAAGACAACACTGAAGAAGAACCAGAAGTTGATTTGGGGAACATTACAAATTCCTATATTGTTCCATCCACTCCGAATACAAGAATACATAAAGATCATCCAATTGAGAATGTGATTGGTGAAGTGCAGTCAACTGTTCAGACAACAAGAATGTCAAAATCTACTTCTGAATAAGGGTTTCTCAGTGATGTGTATGAGCAGAAAACACATGATACCCTAAATACTTGTTTATATGCTTGTTTCCTATCACAGATTGAACCAACAAGCATTGCTAAAGCTCTATCTGATTCATCCTGGGTGGAAGCAATGCAGGAAGAACTTCTGCAATTCAAACTTCAACAAGTTTGGATACTAGTGGATCTCCCTAATGGAAAGAAGGCCATTGGAACAAAATGGGTCTTCAGAAACAAGAAAGATGAAAGGGGAATTATGATTAGGAATAAAGCAAGGTTAGTTGCTCAGGGTCATAGACAAGAAGAAGGTATTGATTATGAAGAAGTGTTTGCACCTGTGGCAAGAATTGAGGCAATAAGGTTGTTTCTGGCCTATGCTTCTTTTATGGGTTTTCTGGTATATCAAATGGATGTAAAGAGTGCTTTCTTATATGGAACCATTGAGGAAGAAGTCTATGTTACTCAACCACCAGGATTTAAAGATCCTGACCATCCAGACAAAGTTTACAAGGTGGTCAAGGCACTTTATGGGTTGCATCAAGCACCAAGAATATGGTATGAAACTTTGGCTTCACTATCTTTGAGCAATGGGTTTAAAAGTGGGCAAGATAGATCAGACATTATGTTTTATTAAGAAGAAAAAGGAGATATTATTGCTTGTATAGGTCTAATGTAGATGATATTATCTTTGGCTCAACAAAAAAGGAGTTATGTACTGGTTTTGAGAAGCTAATGAAAGATAAGTTTCAGATGATTTCTATGGGAGAACTAACTTCTTTCTAGGATTACAAGTACAACAGAAGGAAGATGGAATATTTATCAAGTCAGCACAAATATGTAGCTGAAATTTTGAAGAAATTCAACTACTCTGATGTGAAAGTAAGTCTGCTTCACACTCCTGTGTGATAAATTGGAAAACCTTTGGTCAAGGATGAGATGCTGATGATGTTGATGTTATCAAAAAATTTTTCTATAGATCGTATGATTTGTCTTTGATGTATCTTCGAGAAAGCTGCATTCTAGACCAGATATCATGTTTGCAGTATGTGCATGTGCTAGATTTCAAGTTACTCCTAAGACATCACATCTCTTAGCAGTCAAGAGGATTTTTAGATATTTGAAAGGCAAACCAACATTAGGCCTTTGGTATTCTAGGGATTCTCCATTTAAACTAGTTGCTTATACTGATAGTGACTATGCTGGAGCAACTCTTGATAGGAAGTCTACAACTGGAGGTTGTTAGTTTTTGAGAAACAGGTTGATATCTTGGCAGTGTAAAAAGCAAACTGTGGTTGCAACTTCTACAACTAAAGCTGAATATGTGGCTGCTATTAGTTGTTGTGGACAAGTACTCTGGATTCAAAACCAATTGCTGGATTATGGGTACAATTTCATGAACACTGTCATTAATATTGACAATAACAGTACTATCTGCATAATTGAAAATCCTGTTCAACATACAAAAACAAAAACATAATAGATTAGGCATCATATATAAGAGATTGCAAACACTAAATGTTAATACAAATGGTTTAAAATTCATACTGATATTTAATGTTACTGAATATTCTTACAAAAGGTTTTTGATGCAGCAGATTTAATACTGGTCCTGAAGTATTGGAATGCTGATTCTTAACGTCTTATATCTCCTTTATGTTTTTTGTAAAAGTTTGTAAAGGATTAATACTATTAGTTTTCTCAATTAATACTGCTAGTAATAATTAAATCTGTTGTTGTACTTAAAGAGACTATTTGTTAAAACCAGTTAGTCCATTAGTTTATGCTGTTAAGAAGAAAATTTTTGGGATTTGTATAGTTGCTATGAATTAACATTTTGCAGGCAAAGCATGTTGAATACCTGATGTTGAATGCTTCACCTTTTGAAGAAAGATAATGGTCTTGGTTCACAGTGTTTAACTTTTATTCATGGGTTATGCATAAATATGGATCCTCATGAATTTCACATGTCTATCTAGTCTTTTCTAGTGTGCTTGTGATTGTTGAAGATAGAGTTAATGTTGTTACGAGTCTTCATTAATACTGCTAGCAAAAAATTCTAACTAATGCCAGGGCAAATGTTAATACTGTTAAGATGACATTGGCACCAAAGTTGCAACTGTTTCTAATTCTTATCACTTGAGGCATTGTTTGAGGGGATGTTCCTTATTTCTACAACCAAAAAGCATGGATGAAAGGATGTGTTATATTATGAGTATGTTCAAAAGGGTATCAAAACACATCTAGGCATATCAAAAGAGGTCGGGACACCAAGATACCTTTTCATCTATGCCCCCTGACAAAGATTGGTAATGAGGCTGTCCATAAGGAGTTAGGTGACAGAATGGAAAGGGCTAACACTACTGCTTCTAGCTTAGAAGCAGAGCAGGACAGTGGTAACATCAAATAAGACCTAATCTGTGGCAACACTTAATGAATCAACTCTTTAGGGAATTGATTCAAGTAGTGGTCCCAGGTGCTAAGATACCATATTGGGGGATGTAAATGCTCAAACTAGGTTTGAGATTACATCCAAACAGTCTATTGATCCACCTCTTTCAAGAGGTTACACACTTGGAAGTGGGGATGACAGTATGAAACTCATTAGAATTGATGAAATTTTGTACACAACTGTCATATAAAAACAGAATAAGTGATTATGTAAGCCAAAAGAAATGAGAGATTTTGTGAGCTTAAAAATAGAAAGAGAGATGTGTGCATAAAAACAGAAATGAGTGATTATGTGAGCAAAAAGAATTGAGAGATGTTGTGAGCATAAAAACAGAAAGAGAGTATGTGTGAATTAAATTTGATGTTAAAAGTTGCTTTTTGGAATGAAAATTGAATGATTACTGGTGTATTCTTTTTAATGCTGCTTAGTTTCAACTTAATGCTGCTAAGCTTAAGTTAATGCTGTTAGGCTTAAATTAGTACTGCCCGTATTTGTTTCTACAGTTAAGCATATGTTAATGTTGCCAGTTCAAGTTTTTGCTGTTGAGAGTGATTCTATAAATACTTCGATTAAGGGTTTCATTTACTTCTTTATTCGATTTTCACTTAGTTCAAACCAGCTCTAAAACCATAAACCCAAGAATCAATTTTCATCTTCGATCATCAAATTCATCATTATGTGCAAGCTTTAAGTTTACTGAAACGCACAATGTGGTCGCATTCTTGGAAAAACACGAAGAAAGTAATGGGTTTACAGAGATAATTGATTTTTCCTGAAAGCAAGTTCTGTTTCATTATGCCTTAACAGTCAATCCAGTAATCTACACATCTTGTATTGAACAATTTTGGGCAACTGCCAAGGTACAGACAGTTAATGGAGTGCGACAGTTACAAGCCCTAGTTGATAAGAAGAGGGTTATTGTTACGGAATCAAGCATAAGGAGAGATCTTCACTTGGATGATGCAGAAGGTACTGATTGTCTTCCAACTGCTACTATCTTTGAAGAATTCGTGCGTATGGGGTATGAAAAGCCTTCTCAAAAGCTTACTTTTTATAAAGCCTTTTTCTCTCCATAGTGGAAGTATTTCATTCATACTATTACTCAATGCTTAAGTGCTAAATCCACTGCATGGAATGAGTTTAGTAGTTCTATGGCTTCTTTGATCATATGCTTGGCAACTAATCAGAAGTTTAATCTGTCTAAGTATATCTTTGATGCAATGGTGAAACACTTAGATGGATGAGTCAAATTCTGTTGTGTAGTCCACGTTTTCTCTAAGTTTTCATAATCAACAACGTGGTAATATGTCAACTCACGAGTAAGATTTTGTTATTTCCCTTTCTACAAAGAAATTTTTGACCAAAATGATGGAGATGGAAAGGATTTCTCTGGGAGAATAACACCTTTATTTGATACCATGATGGTTCAACCTGTTGAAGAAATGGGTGAGGATTCAGATCATCCAACTGATTCAACTCCAATACACATTATTGATCAACCATCTTTATCTTTCCAACCCAAGAAGAAACAACCATCTAAGAAGGCTTAGAGACAGGAGGCAGAGGTTCCTCAAGACGATGCAGAGCATGAGGAAAGTGTACCAACACCTTCCAATGGTCCACAACCTAGTGGTGAGGATAGCATGCAACTAACTGATTTGAATGAATTTATGTACCCAAAATTACAAACATAGGTTTCTTGATTTACAAAAGCAAAGATGCTCAACTAAGGAGATTAGCTGCTTTAAAGAAGAGGATCCAGAGGTTAGGAAAGCGAAGGAAAATGTCAAGAACCTACAAGGTTTTGAAAATGACTCAGCAAAGTTGGTAGTCAGGAAGTTATGAGTCCTCTGAAGACAGGAGATTTTGGGTGCTCCTGAAGAATGCATCCAAACAGGGGAGGAGTTTAAGATATTGATACTGATGTTGATGTTTTCTTTGGTTGATGAAACCAAGAAAAGATAAAATGATGACTTAATTTTGATTCGGAGTTTGGAGGTGATGTGATGCATAATGTAAGCCTAAAAGTTTGATGGAATAGATGTACAAAGTAAGAAGCCTGATGATATTAACTGCTGGTGAAGCCCAGTTAACTACTGCTAGTTATAAGATGATAGTGTTGTTCCTACAACTAATGAGGAAATCACTCTGGCTCAGACACTTAGACAGATTAAAGCAGCTAAGCCTAAATTTGTTACTATTGTTGCCACAACAGCAACAACTATAAGACCTATAGAATAGAGGGGTGGTTGGTTAGGAGCCAAGTAAGTTTCAGAAGTTCCACAAAGACATAACCTTCAAGCTCTAAAGATAAAGGGAAAGGTATTATGATTGAAGTCCTGAAGTTCTTTGAAGAGAAAAGATCAAATTGCTTCTTATGAACAAATTGCAAGAGAATATTCAAGCTATGTTTTGGAAATGCCTGAATTATTAGAAGAGCAAAAGCTAGCAAGGAAACAAGAAGAAGAAGCCAACATAGCATTGATTGAGTCATGGGAAAATACACAAGCTATGATGGAGGCTGATAGATTGCTGGCTGAGAGACTCCAATCAAAGGAAAGAGAGGAATTAACAGATGAGGAAAAAGCAAAACTATTATGGAACTGATGAGAAAATAAGAACAGCATTTTGCGGCGCTCAGAGCATAAAAAAAGAAACAACCTCCTAACAAGGCACAAAGAGAACTCAAATGTCTACTTACTTAAGCACAGTGGGTGAATACATACAAACCAATAAAGGAAAGAGTTTTGATGAAATTTCAAAAGTTGTTGACAAGGAAATTAAGAAGTAAATACCTTTTGTAGCTATGGGGTATCTGAGGTACAAGAAAGCAAAGAAAATAGTAAGAATGTAGAGGAGAGGAAATTCCGCTAATAGTAGCAGAAAGAAGATGCTTGGAAGGAAAAGAGCAGGGAAAGAACAACAGAAAGAATCCTCAAAGAACAAAAAGTAGAGGAAGAACAAGAGTCAGAGGAAGTTGATGAAAGTTGAGCTAAAGAACTTTTGGTGATTAAAGAATGAAAGATATAACAATTGATATAACATGATCTTCGAAAAGAAAAGAAAGAAAGATCTTCGTTTTAAAAGCAAACCCTAAATCAATAAAGAAAACCCTAAATTGAAAAAGCAAGTTTTTGCTACAGTCGCAAACTCAGTTAGGGTTTTATATTTGTCTTGATGATTCTTAGAGGCAAAAGAATAGAAGGTTGCATGCTTTATGATTGCCTGGTGCGTGATGATCGAATCTGATTCGGGTTTGAATATAAGGTTTCTTTTACGAAACCCTAATGAACAGCTACTATTTACGTTTGTTTGTTGTGTGATTGGTGAAGATTGCTCGTTGTATGGTTTAGATCCAAGGGTTTGTGAAGATTGGAAGATGAGAACGACATAAAAAGATAACAACAAGAAGATAATATAACAGCATGTTGATTTTGATCGTGTTTATAGGGATAAAGGTTGCGTGATATATTGAGAGGGATGTGCGTGTAGGGTATGGTGATGTATACTGTATCCAAAATGTGGGCTCAATATTTATAGAGTATTGTTCATTGCCGCTGTTTTACTTAGTACTATTCGAGTACTATGTTAATACAGTAGTGCATATTGCTTGTTTAGTATAAAGGCTATTGGACTTACTTTTTGGACATGGAAGATGTAAAGGTACAAAACAAGTTGATGTTTGTACTGTTGGTGCTACACGTTTAGGCTACTCATGTAATGCTTGGTACAAAAGAGTATTAATAGTGTTCGTCCATGAATGCTAAAGCTTTTCAAATACAAATAAGATTTTAGTACTGTTCATGCCAAATTCAAAGAAAGTTTTAATGCTACTGTTGAGTTCGAGTGTGTTTGTACTATTAGTTTTGTCCAAGAAGATTTTATAACTGCTAATGGTATCCGATAAAAAGTTACAGCTGCTAGTATTATCATATATCGGGTACTACATGTTTTTGGTTCTCGGATGTGAAAACAATCTCAGACAGTTCAGTACAGAAGTGAAGGTATTTTATTTTTGAATCTCGTATTGGTTTAAGATTCACTTAAATTGATAAAAGGCTCGTTTTTCGTATTTTCTTGGAATAATTGGTTACGAAGAAGGTTGTTTATGACTTATTTGAAGATGAAGTAGATTTTTTAGATGCTTGTTATTATTATATCTTTTGGTCTTGGAGATAACTTGTTTGGTTATATACGGTTTATGATGAAGGCTTGATAAAACTAGTTTTTACCTGATGTAAGGAGATACATTGTAGTACTCACAGGTATTTACTATCATGTGGTCAGTGACTTATGTAAGGCATGCGGATTTATCAAGAGATCAAGGTCTACTCATAAAACAAAGAAGAAGATAATGAGTTCTTATCATATTATAGTGCAAGACATAAGATACAAGTTTGGGTTATTCTACTTCAGCATCAAGTTGGTAATACTTAGTTTTCTTCATCAGTAATCATTACATAAGAGCTTACAGAATTGAAGATTCAATAAATGGTTAACATATGGGTTTTAGGGGAAGCTTAATATTAAAATGTTTAACCATTTATTTGCTACATCGAGGTGAAGGTTTTTACTACTGCTGGTTATTATTACTACTGCTAGTTTAAGTTTCTACTTCTCAAGTTCATTTATCTTAAAGGCGCGTCATGGAGGGTTATTTGATTTGTTGAAGGCTAGATTAGAAGTGTGATAGTGATTCGTAGTTGTGAAGATCAAAGTTGCATACTTTAGTCTCCTATTTGATATTGAAAAAGGGGAAGAAGATTTGATGATTTGCAACTTGTAGATCCTTGGTGGAATTGCATAGCTTAAGGGAAAGTTTTCATTCGTATATTAACTTCAGGGGAAGTTTGTGCTTTTATGGTTTTGTCATTATCAACTAGGGGAAGATTGTTGGGGAATTATATTTGAGTTGATAAGACAAAACAAGAATGAAACAAGAAGGACTTAAAAGAAAAGGACCTAAATCGACAATAAGAGATTCTTCAAGCTGGTGGAGTATATTCTACAAAAGATGGAAGATATTAGAAGATACTAAAAGATATGCTTAAGAAGAATAAAGATAAAGATTAAAAGATTTAGTTTCCTTATTGTATTTATTATCTTCCTTTGTAAGTCATGATCTCTCCCTATATAAAGAGATCATAGACACATAGTTTTAAGTATCCAGAAAAGTGTGTGTATGTACACAAGAAGATGTAGACGTCTAGTATAGAGTTGGTGTAGCCTCAAGGTAATCAAGGTTTTCCTTGATCCCTGTTATAGTTCATTGATGTAACCGTATTATTCTGATCAAATAATATTGGGGCTGTGGTGAATGTTTGGTAAAACCTTGTTACAATATCATTGTTCTTATGTTAATTCCGCTATACATATTTTATGTTCATTGATGTTGTTAATCCTAGACTAAGCCTAGATCTTTAAACTCAACACTCTTTTTCTATTTTCTTATAAATCTCCATGAACTTGGTATTTGTTTGAATCCATGTCACCATGGAGTAGCTCCATGGAGCTCTATTGGAGATCAATGCTCTGTGTAGATGCTTTGAATATTATTATTATTTTTTTAGTAGTTGGTTGGGTTGCTCGAAGCATTCCTCTAATCTCAGGAGCCAGTCCAGCTATGTACCTCTTAATACGAGATGACTCAGGAGTAACTAGGTGTGGGACCAACTTGGCCAACTCATGAAATCTATCTGTGTAGGCAGCATGATTAGCCCCCACCATCTTGTGATTCCAAAACTCATTCTCCAATTTCTCCATTTCATTACTTGGACAGAACTCTTCAACCATCAATGCCTTAAAATCGTTCCATGCCATGGCCATTGCAGCCACACGTCCTCTTGCTTGGACTTGAGTGTTCCACCAAGTCAAAGCTTTGTTCACCAATGAACTAGCCGCATACCTTACCTTTTGATTCTCAGCACAACCACTATTATCTATCACATTTTCCATTTTCTCGATCCAACGAGTAAGCGCTATTGCACCTCCTTTCCCATCATATTCCTTGGGATTACAAGATTGGAATGCCTTGAAAGTGCATCCATTGTTCCCACCATTACCATTTCCACCACCACCATTTCCTCCATTACCGTTATTAGCATTGTTCACATTGTTAGTCACTTGAGTGACAATCTGAGGCAGAATGGTTTGCAATTGCTGTGCGATAATAGCAGCAATGTCAGGGTTTTCGTTGTTGTTGTTATCGTTGTTGCCACTTCGACGTGATGGAGCCATTTTCTATACGACAAAAAAATTTATATACATTAGACCATATAACAAGAATCATGATCAAATCATACTTCTTAATAAGAGAATTTGATAATGAAGTGCAATTTAGAGAGTTTTTGTAATGCCAATGGTATTACACATAACTTCTCGGCTCCACACACTCCATAATCAAATAGCGTGGCAGAAAGAAAAAATAGGACACTACAAGAAATGAGTAGAACAATGTTGAATGAATAATCGCTACCACAAAAGTTTTGGTGGAACGCCGTAGATACTTCAACATATATCCTCAACCGAATTCTAATTAGAAAACACCTTATGAACTCTTGAGAAGTAGGAAACCTACTCTTAATTACTTTAGAGTGTTTGGAAGCAAGTGCTTCATATTAAACACCAAATACTACCTTACTAAGTTTGACCCAAAGTCATACGAAGGTGTCTTTTTAGGTTACTCCCAAAATAGCAAAGCCTATATCGTCCTTAATAAACACACCATGAAAATCAAAGAATCACTCAACGTGACATTCGATGAAACTCCTCCA
The DNA here is from genome assembly GCA_026074375.1 of Tanacetum coccineum. NCBI lineage: Eukaryota > Viridiplantae > Streptophyta > Magnoliopsida > Asterales > Asteraceae > Tanacetum > Tanacetum coccineum. The sequence continues at coordinate 26,991 of BQNB010002898.1, forward strand.
CCCTCTAAGACATCACCCTTGGTGGATGATGACTTGGATAAAGAAGAAGCAATTAAGGTTATCGAAAAGGAAAACTTAGAAAATGACATTGAGGATGAAACTTTAGAAATTGACGAAATAGTCAATATTAAGGAATCTAGGAACCATCTATTAGAAAATGTCATAGGAAACCTTAACCAAAGAACTCTTAGGTCACAAGCCCAAAACCAAAGTAACTTCTTTTGTTTTATATCTACTATAGAAGCTAAGAATGTGAATGAAGCCTTAACAGATGAAAGTTAGTTAATTGCTATGCAAGAATAATTAAATCAATTCATTGCAAACGATGTTTGGGAGTTAGTACCACAACCTAAGAATATGACAATCATAGGAACTAAGTGGGTGTTTAGAAATAAGTTAGACGAGAACGGTGTCGTTTCTTGAAATAAGGCTAGGCTAGTTGCTCAAGGCTACAATCAACAAGAGGGCATCGATTATGATGAAACTTATGCCCCAGTTGCTAGACTTGAGTCTATTAGAATACTATTAGCTTATGCTTATGCTTTAGATTTTTCATTCCTGAACGGTTTTATCAATGAGGAGGAATAAGTGGCACAACCTCCAGGATTCATTGACTTTGAAAAACTGGATCGTGTTTATAAACTAAATAAAGCTTTATATGGTCTTAAACAAGCACCCAAAGCTTGGTATGATAGATTAAAAGCTTTTCTTATTAAACATGAATACAAAATAGGAATGGTAGATAACACACTTTTTACTAAGAAGAAATGTTTAAATCTCATCATCGTTTAAATATATATCGATGATATTTTATTCGGTTCGACTTGTCAAGACATGTGTGATGAATTTGCCAAAATCATGCATGACGAGTTAGAGATGAGCATGATGGGTGAACTTAACTTCTTCCTTGGATTACAAATAAAAAAAATGGAAGACGGTATCTTATTTAATCAATCTAAATATATTAAAGAAATGCTTAAGAAATTTGGCTTAGAAGATTCTAAACCAATGAAAACCCCATGTCCTCGGATACTAAACTCACAAAAGTTGAAGAGTGTGATTCGGTAGATAGTACCAAGTATCGAGGCATGATAGGTAGTTTACTCTACCTAACGGTAAGTAGGCCCGATATCATGTTTAGTGTCTGCCTTTGTGCACGCTTCCAAGAGGCTCCGAAAACATCTCATCTTGAAGCGGTTAAGCGTATCTTCTGATACATTAAAGACACTACACACTTAGGATTATGGTATCCTAAGGGGACCGGCATAGAAACCGTAGTATATGCTAACTCTAATCATGCGGGGGATTATGTGGACAGAAAGAGCACTAGAGGTATTTGTAAATCGTGGGATGTTGTTTGACATCTTGGTTCTTGAAGAAACAAACCGCTCTTGCTATATCCACTACCAAAGCCGAATACGTAAGCGCGGAAAGGCATGTCAACAAGCTCTTATCGACTACGACATTCGAATCAATGACGTCCCGATCATGTGCGAAAATAAAGGCGCGATTGACCTTAGCAAAAACCCGGTGCAACACTCTCGAACCAAACACATCAAAATTCATCAACACTTTCTTTGTGATAATGCCCAAAAAGGACATATCTCCATCGAAAAAAGTACCTTTCGTCGATAACATTGCCGACATTCTTACAAAACCCCTTAAACATGAATTGTTTAACTATCTATGTCTTGGTTTAGGAATGATGGAACACATTCCATAAATCGTTTCTCTTCTTCTGTCTCAATTCTAGTCCGTGTTCCACTCTGTGTCAAGACAACTTAAATACTTCGTTCGAAGTACTTTAAGTGTTTTCAATTCGCGAAATGCAAATTAAAACGTCACTTATTCCGTAAATATTTTCTGTCAAAAAACCTCTCTTGAGGGCGGCCCCTATATCTAGGGTGGCTCCCTGATTAAATCAGGTGGCCCCCATATCGATATCGGACAACCACCAGTGGAACAATATGTCTGTCACCTTCAAACTTTGTAAAATACAAAAACAAACACCCCTCTAAAACCACCATTGACGAACCACGAACCAAAACCACCAAAACCTTAAAATCAACCACTAAAACACAATTAAAGATCAAATCAACACTAATAATCAATTCTAACACTATAAAGATTATCAATTGTAAGTCATTTCATCTATTTTCTTTCTAATTTGTGTCTAAGGTTCATATTAAACAAAAACTCAAAATTAGGGATTTTCATTTTTCTTTTATTTATGTGAAATTAGGACTATAATAACACAATGTATAACTAATATGCTTCCTGTAGACATAGGATTTGCTTGATTGAAGAGTGTTAGATGTTTGTCAAAACCTGTTTATCGTACACAACCACTAATTATAAGTTTAAAATCACTCACGTTAGGGAACTCCACAAAAATAATTTTTAAGCAATATGTTAATACATTATAAAAAACGTTTTGCATACACGCAAATGATCTCATGAACAAAACTCGAGATACATAATTCTATGTTATTTTTCCGACGCAGTGGAGGAAGAGGGTGGGGGTAAATAAATAAATCCATCACTTTTAAATAGTGGTGGTCTTTGCATAGATTGCCCTTCTAAATATTTTTCCGATTCCATAGATCGATTCAAGTTTTAAAATATAATTTATTTTAAAAATCTTGTTTGACGTGGCTTCTGATACCAATTGTGAAAAACTAGAAGGGGGTTGAATAGTTTACCGCTTTTTATTTTAACGTATCTTTTGTTTATAAAAACTTAGATTCGAGTTTATGTGATCTCAATATGTATACAATATGAACAATGCAAGTAAGTAAATAAATGATAAATAAATATGCAAGACAAGAGATAAGAGTTAGAAAGATCAAACCACAATACAAGGATTTATAGTGGTTCGGTAACAAAGCACCTCTTCGCCCTACTCCACTCCCTGAGCACCAAACTCGAGAGTTCTCTTCACTATGTCAACAAACTCCCTTTAGGCGAAGAAAACCGTACACAACTTAGCTTACACCAATTTTCAACACTAAGCGAAATGTCGAGTTCTAATCCTGGCAAGAACTAATCTACCTTACCTTTTGTATTTTAAGGACTAAAATACTAACCGCACTACTTCACTTCACCAAGACACTACCACGATCACACCAATCTAACACTACCTACTATAATCACCACTATCTAACTATAATTCCTATGATCACCACAATCTACACAACTACAATACACACCTTCACAATATACACAAATGATTTACAGGATATGATACAAGCTTCACAACAACACAAACTAAACTACAATGCTTCTTGACTTGATGATAAGAAGTATTCTTCTCTTGCACTTGAGGAATTAAGCTTGGATCACTTGGAAACAAATGCTTGTGATTAAATGATCAAAGGATTGTAGGTAATGTATGAACTGATTTTAGACAGAAAAGGATGAGTGCAAAAGGTGAGAAAATCAATGGGGAATAATCCAGTATTTATAGGCAAAATTGGGAGCTTTTTGTCTGGCCGCCCCCTTAGCTCATGTGCCGCCCCCCTTATCACTAAGGCGGCCGCCCAGGCCAAGACGCTCCATATTTTGTCTTTTACAGGGGAGGTGTTTTCTGAAACATTTCTAGCCGTTTTAGGTAGAAAATTTGAATTCAAAATATTTATTTTGAATAAAACATTTCTTTTAAATGTAAAAAATATTTTGTAAAAGTTATAAAAATGTTTGTAACATTTTGTAAAAAATTGTGAGGTTGAATAAAAGTTTCTTTGATCATAAAATACATTAAGCATTTATTTATTCATACCTTTAAGTGATTAAATTTTCGAAATGAAAATTTACTACTAATTACTTGTTTACGTTTAATTTTACATTGAGCGTTTTTACATTTTGTGATTATCAAAACGTAGAGAGGTCGAAAAATACTAATAACATTTTTAGGCATTATTTCTATCAATAATCTCCTCTTTTTGTAGAAAACTAGAAGGGGGGTTGAATAATTTACCACTTTTTATTTTAACGTATATTAACTTAGATTCGAGTTTATGTGATCTCAATATGTATACAATATGAACAATGCAAGTAGGTAAATAAATGATAAATAAATATGCAAGACAAGAGATAAGAGTTAGAAAGATCAAACCATAACACAAGGATTTATAGTGGTTCGGTAAGGAAGCACCTCTTCGCCCTACTCAACTCCCCGAGCACCAAACTCGAGAGTTCTCTTCACTATGTCAACAAACTCCCTTTAGGCGGAGAAAACAATACATAACTTAGCTTACACCAATTTCTGACACTAAGCGAAATGTCGAGTTCTAATCCTAGCTAAAACCAATCTACCACACCTTTTGTATTTTGAGGACTAAAATACTAACCACACTACTTCACTTCACCAATACACTACCACGATCACACCAATCTAACACTACCTACTATAATTACCAATATCTAACTATAATTTCTATGATCACCACAATCTACACAACTATAATACACACCTTCACAATATACACAAATGATTTACAGGATATGATACAATCTTCACAACAACACAAACTAAACTACAATACTTCTTGACTTGATGATAAGAAGTATTCTTCTCTTGCACTTGAGGAATTAAGCTTGGATCACATGGAAACAAATGCTTGTGATTAAATGATCAAAGAATTATAGGTAATGTATGAACTGATTTTAGACAGAAAAGGATGAGTGCAAAAGGTGAGATAATCAGTGGGGAATAGTCCATTATTTATAGGTAAAGCTGGGAGCTTTTTGTCTGGCCGGCCCCCTTAGCTCATGTGTCGGCCCCCTTTTCACTAAGGGGGCCGCCCAGACCAAGACGCTCCATTTTTTGTCTTTTCTAGGGGAGGTGTTTTCTAGAACATTTCTAGCCGTTTTTAGGTAGAAAATTTGAGTTCAAAATATATATTTTTAATAAAACATTTCTTTTAAATGTAAAAAATATTTTGTAAAAGTTATAAAAATGTTTGTAACATTTTTAAAAAAATTATGAGGTTGAATAAAAATTCCTTTGATTATAAAATGCATTAAGCATTTATTTATTCATACATTTAAGTGATTAAATTTTTGAAATAAAAATTTACTACTAATTACTTGTTTACGTTTAATTTTACATTAAGTGTTTTTACATTTTGTGATTATCAAAACGCGAAGAGGTCAAAAAATATTAATAACGTTTTTAGGCATTATTTCTATCAACAAATTCCTATTAACATTAAAAGTTCACAATAATAAAACGTGGTATTCCTTTTCTATCTAGGTGACAATGCCTCGTTAAACTGCTGAAGACCACCAAAACACAAAAAGCTACATTCTAAAAATATCACACGAATACACCTCACTTTTAAAAGAGATGCTTAAGAATCTTGAAAGTCGTTACATTCATGAGGGTCGGGTAGTTTTTCAAGATTTTGATGATTTGGTCTATGTTGAGTTCATATTCAGTCATATTGGGTTTAATTGTCTTCTTAAAATCAATGAATAAATCTGTCCACGTTTTATCCTTGAGTTTTATAGTTAATATCGAGTCAACTATACTTTAGAGGGTCAAATGCTAATTAAGTTTGTCATTATAAATAAATTCTTTTCTTTCACTATCGAAGAATTTGGTCAAATTCTTGGTATTCTTACAAATGATGCATGTTCATTTACCGACAAGTGGTCTCTTGACAACTTGCAGTATAGTGTCCCTACGAGTGGTCCTTATCAAACTAATCCTCCTTGTCCCTATGAAATTAAAAAGTATGTTCAAGAGGAACGAGAGGGTCCGATCACTCGTATTTGTTATAAAAACATCATTACTGTCAAAGAAAATGAAATTTTAACTCGTGAAATTGTCACCGTAATGAAATCATGGGTTAAAATTATTCGGGAAATGTCTTTTGTCTTGGGGGTAACCGGGATCATGTTCCCGCGTGTCTTTGTCACATGCTATATTGTATCGCTAGGTTCGAGCGATATAATCTCTCATATTTTATTGCAAAACGTATGGAGTTAGTCACTAAACAACCTCGGTTGATTATGCCATACAACATGTTATCCACTCGCTTGTTTAAACATGTCATGACCATTAGTCATGGGGTGTTAGATGATTACTATGACTTGCACGATCATGTCATGTATCCTTTTACCGCTCAACAAGAGCGAAAGACTCAAAGGGATTATGGCACGAAAAGAGGTTGTCACTCCACTTCCTCTTCCTCCGCCTTTGGTCAACTATCCTCCTCTCATCTCAACGATGATGATGATGATGGAAATGATGAAGGACCTTCTGTGCAATCACTCCTTCCCCCACTCGTTTTGTTAATTCATTAACAAATGAGGTTCCTTGAGTCTTTAAAAACCCACCAAATATTGACCCCGACATGGAACCCTTCTACACCCGCCAAACCGAAATTTCTAAACCGTCAAGTCTAATTGAGAGATGAGCATCGAGGTGGAATAAGGTCAATCGAGAAGGGCATCAAAAACTTATGGAGAAAAATAAAGAAATAAGCAATTTGGAAAATTGCCATAAGATAATATATCTATATTTACTACTTAGTTATATTTGATGGTATTTATCTTTATTACCTACACTTCAGTATTCTAACTTATGATGTTTGGTAGAATTTTTAGTACTTAGTTTGGGCAACGTAACTTGCCTTGGATGATCGTTCCATTTTATCATCCTAAACCTTGCTTGCATGCACTTTGATACACTATGGTTATTTCTATGATATTATGCATGCTTGATTATTTCTTAGTCAATATTTCTAAGTTTGCTTCTTTAATAGAACTTAGGATAGATAGCCTTTTTAATTTGATTATCAGGAAGTATTAGATGATTCTTGAGGAAATTGATTCGGTTGCAAAAGAACCTTCTTGGATAGCATGATTCTACACAGGTTTCAAGTGGAGAAACTAGGAAAAAATTTTGTGTTTCTAGAAAACGGCCCCCAAAAATATTGGCGGCCCCCATATATATCTGGGACCGCCTACATATTTATGGCACCGCCATCAGGATCACGGGAATTTTACTGTGTCTTTCCTGATTTTTTGTGCAGTTGACTATCCACTCTATAACTCAGCTACTTTTCTGCATTTTGCTAAATACTTCTTGGAATCATATAATCACCTTCCCATTCCTTACTTCTTTAATCCACTACCTCCAAATTAAATATCCTTCATACTCACCATCTTTATCATATTCACACTTATTTTCTTCACTTTTCTTCTACTTCCATGGATTCCACCCAAGCTTCCTCTTCTAACCCTTCTAATAAAATCAAACTAACAATCATTCCACCTAGACAACACTTTGTGAACATATCTAGTGATGAATATGACACTACCATACCTTCTCTCATAACAAAATCCTCCTCTCCATCTCCACTAAATGCACCATCAAAAACTCTATCAACCAAAGATACATCATCCACCTTTGGCACTACCTCTTCTTCATTCGAGTCAAAACCTCAATCTTCACCTTCTTCCTCTAATGATTCACCCTCTCCTCAACCATCCAATAACTTTATTGATAATATCATGGATGCACCTCCAAGACCTTCAAAACCAATTCCACTCTAAAGTCATCCTTCCTTAGATATCACTCTATCCTTTTCACCAATCACTCCTCTTGATTACATTCTTGATACTCCTTCATCACCTTCATCTCAACCACCTCTCATGGGTAACCCTATTTACTTCAACTACCATGAATATCATGGCTCAACTTGTCTTTGTTGTTTTCATAGCTGAAACCTCTTCTTTACTCTTAGGGATGAGATAAACCTAATGTTTGCTCACATTGAATATCTTCTTACCTCCGTCATTGCCTCACCATCTCCACCTTATCCTTAAAACATCTTCAATGATTCTAAATAATGATTTACCCAAACCTTTTGCTCAAAGCCACTATCTATGACTCAAGAATCATCTAGGAATTATGAAATATTAAGACTATTAGGGTAGTAGTGTTTAATCTTAGTATATCTATGTATTGGAAGAAATTCATATTATCACGCATACGTTTGCTTTACGTATGAAGTAGTTTTGTTATGCGAGTATGAATTTTATTTATGATGAATGAATGGTATCTTGTTATTATGAGGAATGTGTATGCATTATGGCTTATATGGCTATATATTCTCTTTCTCTACATAGCCATGTATATATTTGTCGTAATCATTGCTACTTGTTAGAAATGTTCTCTTGCACTTGTATTTCTAACTTGGTTTTGTAGCAAAATATCATAACATCGATCCCTTGTTCCTTAAACGAGGGGGATAACCACCAAGGGGGAGTCTTGGAATCATCAAATTCTTTCTCTCAACATCTTGACGATTAATCTTTTTGGATTCGACAAAAAGGGGGAGTGATAACATTAAATATTAAACTTTTTCATATCAAATTCTCACATTTATTACCTTGATTTATGTCATTTTTATATAAATGTGATATTTAATTCATTTATTTTGCGAATTCAGGTAATTAGAGGCATTGGAACGAAAAAAGGCAAGAAATGGCCAAAAATAGTACCAATACTAATTTATTTAGTAGAGGTACTAAATTTGATGGATGGCTACTGATGCGGTCGTCGTAGGACTTCTACACGAAGTTTTACAACTCCCTGGGCAGAGCACCTAATCGTTGTAGTAGTAGTATAGGCAAGACTCGGGGGATTGTTATCGTTCACTCGGGGAATAGGTTGGGAAGGCTTGATCACAGTCTAACAAAATTCTAAGGGTTGAGAGAAGATTATTTTTGTATTTTTTTGTATTATGGAAAGCACCTAAATCATATATTTGAGGGGTGGTTGGTTATAGCTATTAAACTAAATATAATCTAAGCTAATGGTGATAACAATATAATAAAAGACTGTGTTTATTTAATCATGTATTACTCCCTAGATTGATTCTCCTAGTGTTGTTGCTTTGTCACACTTGTGATGATCTATGTAATTATTTCCTAAGTTATGAACGAATTACACGAACCCACCATCTATTTAATATTCCGTTAAGGCAATGCACAAGTAAGGTAGTATGAAGACTATTACAACGCCCCTAAGAGTATATTAAATGCATGTGAAATATATTAAGAGTAGATCAACCATGTAAGGGGCAAGGTAGTATGAAGACTGTTACCCGATGATATTCTTTCTACACAATCATGCTTTCCTAGACATATCAACAGCAATACAGACAAAAGCTGGTTTTCTAAGGCCTAACATGCACATCCATCACAAGAAGCAACACCACGAAGATCTACATTCTAGGTTTCATACAATCATAAATAAACACAATAGGAGGCTTAGCCAAGCATGTTATAGATAAATCAAGAACAGATAAGAATCACACAACAAGACATATTAAATGATTAAATAAGTCTTACTTGATTAGAACATGAATTGAAGGAAGTACAATAGGGTTTTTAGGCCCTAAAATCATCCCTAATTGCTGCTATACGAACTAGGGTTCGTACCCTCCTTTTATTTTAAATTTACACACTCAAAACCCTAAATTCGGGTTTGTATATATAGGAAAATCGCTGTAACGATGTCGCGTTTTAATCGTGACGCCGTCATGAAAGAGAATATTCTAGATAATGGGCTGGGTCGTGTGCTCTGACGCCGTCGTGAGATCTTGTGACGCCGTCTTGGTCTTCGTTGTGACGGCATCATGTTGTATCTGTGACGTCGTCTCCGGCTTCTGAGGACATTATCTTAAGAGATGTTGGTGTAGGTCCGTAGTCTCGTCTGTTTTTTATCCAAACGAGCCTAAGTAACATGTAATTTTTCCAAATGTCTTCCAAATGTGAAATACTTGAAAAGGAACGATTAAGTACCTATTTTGGGCATAAATGCACGATTTAGGGGGCTAAACGACCCCGAAAAGGTGTATACTTGGGATTTGCTTGTCCTTAAGGAAATGGGCTTTTCTATCTAGACAATAACAATTTGAGGGGTCATTTTACCTACTCTTTAAAAGTGTTTTAGAACACAACCTTCTAGACCTTGTAATTAACAACATGAAAAGTATATACTGGCACCTCACATAAGTGTTTGGGGATTCTCTCTTTCACTCGGTTGTATAATTAATTATAACATATGGAGGAAATAGAAAATCAACACCCATTACCTGTCATAACATATAAATTACCATAGGCTTGGTAAAGGATCAAACCTCCACCGCTAGGCGCAAGTATTATTCATTACTATCTAAGAGGTCTTTAAAGGGTTGTGGGGTGTACGTGTAAGATAACATATAATGGAAACGAAAACAGATGGGAAACATTTGGGTGGCTTTGAGTGAATTTAGAGTGGAAGGGTTAGCTAATTATTTATACGAATACACGCTGGTTAGGTTGCTAAGCCAAGACTCGGACGAAGATATACAAACTCTACACAACTCTACATCAATCACTTTCTTTTTCTTTTCTATTTTTTTAATAACATAATACATCACACGGGGTTTATAATACTTACCCCTACACTTGAGCTTTTACATGCTCGATATTTACAATCTAACTAATGACCCGATTTGAGGTGGATCAAAATAACATGGAGATCATTTGACAAATATATGAGGGGTATTGACTTAACTTTTCTTCCCCATTCTTCTACGAAATAAATACTACCATGAATCCCAATCGTCCTAAAACTGTATTTACAAGAATAAGGACTTAGCAACCGTGTACTCAAATAATTAACTTGGGTTAAACACAATAATGTACTAAAAATTAGTACATACAAGGTGGGCTAAGGCAATTTGGGTGTAACGATTGGTTTAAGGATTAACAATGCTCTTCATTAATGATCTAGAATCCACCAAAAAATTACGAGAACCATGAAAAAGGATAGGCTCGAAGGGTTGTACTAGGGGTATCCTGCACTAATAATGAGTGCATGGCAAGGGTGTAGGATAGTTATATGATCGGTGTGACCATCATAACAATTACAGGCTTTAAAACATGGGTTAATCCTAATGCCTCTTATCAAGCAAATCCTAATACTTACTATTCGGTCTCGGGATGCATCACAAAAACAAGTTCTAAAATTTAATGTGCTACCGATACACTCATATAATTTAATACCGATATCAATGCTCCATAAAAGGCGACAAAGACCACATGTACATATCCATAACGATGGAATAGACACATGTGACTGCTCACGGGATATCCGTTAACCTCCGAGAAATCTAAGGTATAAAAACTACTTAGGCATCAATAAATAGATACTCGAATACCCTATAGATCAAAGGCGAACCTTACATTTTGGGGTGGAATATTTGAGGGTTATTATGCTAGTCCATAATAAATTCCTAACCATGAGACGCTATTAACACTTGTTTTTCATCGGATAAGTTGGTCTAAAAAAAATTTAAATTTTGGGTAAAAATTGCCTCTATATGCTATGTTTCGATATATTACCACAGTATTATAAGGACATAAGCAAAATGGCAAATGAAAGAATTGTTTCTAAGGCTTATTTCTCCCCTACACTTAAGTTGAACATTGTCCCCAATGTTCTATAGAAGTACCCGTAAAAACGAATAAAGGGAAAAGAAAACAAGGAAAAGAAACTAGTACTCCCCTGGTTTGCTCAATAATGGAGACGAAACATGCGATAACTGGTTAAATTGTCCTTCAAGAATCATCCAATGAAACTTCCTAAGAACTTCCAAGCTTCTTCTCGTCGAATATAACATGTAATCAAAGACAAAGACAACTACACCAAGCGTAAAATGTGCGATAAACAAATATACAATGTGAATTTAAGGTTTGACTCGATAAACCAGTAAAGATAGGATGAGAGAATTATTAAACTCATTAAGTTTTGCAGGTTTATAGCAGATGAATACATATATTAAATGTTATGCAAGTTTTATTTTCAAAAATAATTAAAAACTTTAAGTTCTCTGGATTTGGGCGTTTGACGCCGTCAGGAAAATCCTAACGCCGTCACAGGTGTCGTGCTGACGGCGTCGCGTGTAAATCGTGACGCCGTCTCCACGTTCTGTGAAAACAAAATTTTTGTTTTTGATGAAAAATTTCCTACACTTGATTCTATAAGTTAGTTCCTATACAAATAGCTGCATAAAACTTGAGATTTAACAATTCAATCATATGACGCGAATTAATCTAAACAATTTATTTAACATGCTTGAGCTTGGTTCTAAAAACCGGATAAATTCTCCTACACTTATTGCTTGCAAAATACCTTTGATTGAAATTAAGACGAGGTTAAAGACAAACAAAGCATGATTACAATATAGGTCAAACATAATAAAACAAACTATAAAGAATTAAAACACACATGACACTCCTAATTTAGGGGAAAAGTAAGTTGAGTTGCCTCCCAAGAAGCGCTTTTCTTTATTAACGAGTCTTGTAGCTATACTCGAAGTCATACATTCTTACGTGACTTCTCCTTTGTTATCCATCATCTCTTTTTCTAACCTTATCAAATGCCTAATTCCTATCCTATCACCTTCGTCATGTTTATACCCATCTCCAATGAGTAAGCTTTGATAGTAGTGCGTTCTTCCATGGCCAAAGTTTTCTTCGTAGGCGAACGAGGGTATGGAATCGGTGCTTAAACCCATAAGTCTTGTTTGTTTGAACGTCTTCATGGTGTGAGGCATTTTGAACATGATTTTCTCATCATCTTGTTTGAATGTGACTGTTCCTTCCTCTTTATTGTAGACAAGGCTAGTTTCATCAATGAAGGGCCTTCCAAAAACCATTTCTCCAAGGTGGTGATCGATAATGCTAGTCGTATCTTCTAGTATCATAAAGTCGCATTCGTAGGCGAAGCTTCCTATGAAAACCTTTAGGCCTCTTATTCTTCCTACAAAGTTGCTAATTTTATTGGGGTTTGACGATTTCTGCCTTGATCTAAGCCCATAAGTCATGATCTGATTATATTGACGCCTAGACATGATGTTGATTGGTGATTCTAGGTCTATGTAAGCATGTCTCTTGAAGAGGTGACTGACCATACATGAAATTTTGATGTTGTTCAGGCTTTCGGATCTTATCCTTGTCTTCACCCACGGAGGTTGAGGGTTCTTTAATAGCCATTCATGATGTGTTAGTTCTTCCATAGTTGGGAATAAGTTAAAGGTCTTTCCATCTTTGTCATCTTCCTCCTCTTTAAGTATTTCTTCAACCTCCTCATCTGTCTCAAATTCACTCTCTTATTCTTTAATTACTTCATCTACCTTCATGTCGGTCTCCATTTCATTTTCTTCCTTGCCTTGCTCCTTTACCCATTCTTTCCCTTTTACCATACCACCAAGGTTAAGATCGCATGTGTTGGTCGATGAGATATCTTTTTCTTCCGTATCACTATTTGTGCTTAGGATAACGATTAAATTGACGAAATGAACGCGTTTTGGAGCTGACGGATTTTTGTTTAGTTCTTTTATGGATGCAAGAGAGAGATATTTTAGGGAGAGCAATTTTGATGGCCTTTTAATTCCTTTCTTTCTGAGTTCCTCCCTTTTGTCATGGCTGATTGTTGCAATGCTTTTGGGGGCCATGGAATTTCTTGCATTTTCGGGGGGAGATGCGTTATTGAGCTTTTTGGAAATAGTTTTCCAAAGAAGATTAATTTTTCCAATCATTTAGTCCTGCTGTTGTCTGAGTTGGGTTTTAAAGTGAGATAATCTCTTCTCTTGGTGATAGTCGAAATCAAGTAATTCCTTTTCAAGCCTTATTTGATAACTAGAGGAGTGGATGGAGACTGATCCACCTTGCGGGTTAGTGAAGGTTTGGGTATGTGCCTAGTTGAAGTTTGGTTTCTCCTTCCAGGTGTTGGTGGCATCATTAAAATTTCTTGGTCCATGGTTCGGAGTGAACCTCTTACCTCTCACTTCATTTGTTCGCGAGGACGCGTAGTCAACAAAAGCTTGCTCGGAATTTTTCATGCAGTATTGAGTGTCGTGGGGGCCACTTCAAATCTCACATGAGGAAGAGACTTTGTTTACTTGAATGGTTTGAGTAGGAGCAAGATAAACTTCTATCAAGTGTTGGACTTGATTTTCGAGCTTGATTAGACGGCGATCGGATGTACTCGAGATATCTTGAGGCAAAGCGATTGCATTGACCGGCTTGGTGAAATCCCTTGGGTCGTTCCAACTTTCATTGTCATAGAGGGCGAGGTCCTCTAATAATGCCCAGGATTCTTCAGCGTTGAGGTCACGAAGCTTACCACCTATCGATTGGTCAATGGTTCATCTTGTGACTGGATTGACACGGTCATAAAAAATTTGGACTTGAAGCCAAAGGTCTATGCCATGATAAGGGACTTTTTGGAGTAAGTCCTTGAAATAAGTCCATGCTTCGGATAGAAATTCTCCATGATGTTGTTGGAACATCAGGATATTATTGCGGAGTTTTGCGGTCCTTCCTGGTGGAAAGAATTGAGCAAGGAATCGGGTAGTGAGATCCTCCCATGTGGTGATAGATCCTGCAGGAAGGCGTTCAAGCCAATTGCTAGCTTGATCGCGAAGGGAAAATTGAAATAAATGCAGTCGCGTTCTTTCCCTATTGTCACCGTCAAGGTCAAGTGAGTCCACAAGTTTAAGGAAATCCTTGAGGTGTTGATTTGGATCCTCAGACCGAAGTCCATGGAATGAGCATCCATTTTGCACCAACCGGATGGTGTCAGATCGAAGAGGTACCACGTTGTTCCTTACGGGGAGCTCGATGGTATTCTTGTAGCCCTCGTGGCTTGGTTTGGAGTAGTCTCCTAGAGTACGGATAAGATTCTCGTCTCCTATGGTGGTTGACGAGAATAGGTTACGAAACAGATAACACAAAGAAAAGATAGACTTCAAGAAAGCTAATATGCGGAAATTAAAGTCTCACTTGAAAGGATTTAAGCGAGTAGAACTAAGCTAAACTATGATCAGAACCTAACTAATCCCCAGGAGGTGGCGCCAAAAACTTGATGCAGTCATCGTAGGACTTCTACACGAAGTTTTATAACTCCCTAGGCAGAGCACATAATCGTTGTAGTAGTAGTATGGGCAAGACTCGGGGGGTTGTTATCGTTCACTCGGGGAATAGGTTGGGAAGGCTTGATCACGGTCTAACAGAATTCTAAGGGTTGAGAAAAGATTATTTTTGTATTTTTGTGTTTTATGGAAAGCGAGTAAATTATATATTTGAGAGGTAGATGGTTTTAGCTATTAAACTAAATATAATCTAAGCTAATGGTGATAACAATATAAAAAAAAGACTGTGTTTATTTAATCATGTATTACTCCCTTAATTGCTTCTCCTAGTATTGTTGCTTTATCACACTTGTGATGATCTATATAATTATTTCCTAAGTCATGAACGAATTACACGAACCCGCCGTCTATTTAATATTCCGTTAAGGCTACGCACAAGTAAGGTAGTATGAAGAGTATTACAAGGCCCCTAAGAGTATATTAAATGCATGTGAAATATATTAAGAGTGGATCAACCATATAAGGGGCAAGGTAGTATAAAGACTGTTACCCGATGGTATCCTTTCTACACAATCATGTTTTCCTAGACATATCAACAACAATACAGACAAAAGCTGGTTTTCTAAGACCTAACATGCACATCCATCACAAGAAGCAACACCACTAAGATCTACATTCTAGGTTTCATACAATCATAAATAAACACAATAGGAGGCTTAGCCAAGCATGTTATAGATAAAGCAAGAACAGATAAGAATCACACAACAAGACATATTGAATGATTAATAAGTCTTACTTGATTAGAACATGAATTAAAGGAAGTACAATAGGGTTTTTAGGCCCTAAAATCGTCCCTAACAGTTGCTAAACGAACTAGGGTTCGTACCCTCTTTTTATTCTAAAGTTACACACTCAAAACCCTAAATTCAGGTTTATATATATAGGAAAATCGCTGTGACGGCGTCGCGTTTTAATCGTGACACCGCCATGAAAGAGAATATTCTAGATAATGGGATGGATCGTATGCTCTGACGCCGTCATGAGATCTTGTGACACCGTCTTGGTCTTTATTGTGACGGCGCCAAGTTGTATCTGTGACGCCATCTCCGGCTTCTGAGGACATTATCTTGAGAGATGTTGGTGTAGGTCTGTAGTCTCGTCTGTTTCTTCTCCAAATGAGTCCAAGTCATGTGTAATTCTTCCAAATGCCTTCCTAACGTGAAATACTTGAAAAGGAACGATTAAGTACCTATTTTGGGCATAAATACACGATTTAGGGGGCTAAACGACCCTGAAAAAGTATATAAAATGACACATCATCAGCTACTAAATTTCTTCAGAATATGACTAAGAGCCAAAATAAAGAATAGTACCACTACTATATTATTTAGTAGGGGTATTATATTTTTATAGATTTAAGATAACGAATTTGGATGCTTAGAAGACATTACGGCGTAACATCCCGTAGGAGTTACGCGGTAATCAATTATTTATTAGGAAGATTTGGTGCTGACAAGGCATTATGGCGTAACATCCCGCAGCAGTTACGCCGTAATCTATTATTATGGAAAATATTATATTGATGACTAAGGGTTACGGCGTAACCGGGTGATTTAATTACGTCATGACATATCTTTACACTAGATGAAGGAAAGCTGCGTCAGAAGGCTTATGGCGTAACATGGTTGATGCCGTTACGCCGTATTGATAAGTCATCAGAGGGACCGAAAGTGCATAATTACTACTAAGTTTCAAGGACTTAATTATTTATTTCAACTACAATGAGGGACTATAGTTGCTAACATCCCAAACTTGGCATATACTATATATATGATATCAATGGATATCATATCTCATTCGTACATACTGGTGGTGTTGCCGAAAAACAAGAAAAGAGGAATAACAGTTCGAGCATTAATTCAGCACAGTTTTTAATCATACTTCAATATTTTGGTCAATATAATTTAATTATTATTTTGATTTAGCAGATCACGAGGTTTAATTTATTGTTGCTATGTTATTAGTTGTGCTTTATTATTTATTCTTAGCATTTAATTATTTAATTACTTTTGGATTATTAAGTTATGATCTCGTTGTTTTATCGTTTTCTTTATTATTTTATGTAGTGCGTTTAAGTGATCCGTGTGCCCTTAGTAAGTATTAAGTTGAGGTTGTGAGAACTCTTGGTGTATCGTGACTTACGACACCAAGTGATTTCTATTCTTCCATTTGAAGGACCAATCTTCATTGGTGGGTCGACCAAGGACCCCTTAACATTAATACCCAGTTAGGAGTGCAAGCTAATATAGAGACCACCTATTTAGGATTAAGCATATCTCTTAAATTAAGTGGCTTTAAGATTGCGACAATACATTGCACTAGAGATCATTATAATTAATTGCGTTCATCCTTTCTATTGTCCACCACTATACCAATTTCCCTTTTCGACAAGCAAGGCTTACCACTAAATAATCCTCAGTAATCTCAAATCTCAAAAAAAAGCTTTCTTTCCTTCTTTCTTAGGTAGAATAATAAAATCAATTAGACAATTAGAGGCCCAAACCGTTCTTTGGGTCGACACCCGTACTTACCAATCACTACACTATACACGATAGCGTACACTGCTTTTTAGTGCGCAAGAATAGTCATGGTAGTTAGGGTTTTATAAATGTAAAACCTAACGTAGTTTTTATATAAAAGAAATTACGCATCAAGTTTTTGGCGTCATTATCGGGGAATGGTTTTTGTTGTTTTTTAGTTGTTTCATTGATATATGTGTGTTTGTTTATGCTTGTGTGTGCTTGAACCTTCTATTCTTCTCCTATTTCTATGTGATTGTTTGTTTGTGTGAATTAAATAAAAAAATTCGTTTCAGATATGGTTATGACGTGACTTGGTAGTGCTTGTTGTGGCATATCTGGTTACCAAATCGGGGACACCAAAAATAGTTTGGGCATTGCTTGCACCTTTAAAATGTTTTCTAATGCCACGTGTGTCTTAATGTTGAGCCTTTCTACCTTAATGTTATTATGCATGTGGTATTATTCCTGAGTCAAGTATTTGCCAATATTGTATGCTCCTCTTCTATTGCTCAGTTTATTACACATTTAATGTACGAGGTTTGTTAGTATGTAGGATGAGCAATTATTTACATGTTGAGGAGATGACATGAAGATTGGACATGTGTGGAGATATCCAAGAAGCCTGTGGTGGACGCTTGAGTCTAACTTAAAGACTCGGTGAAAAAAAGTGCTTCTCGAGAGACAACCCGACCTATCCTTTAGTTTAGCTCATTTCAATTCCTGCATTTTAGTTGGTTTGTATGTTTTTCACTTGTTTTTGCAGGTTCAGCAACAAGGAGGGTAAAATCGAGACCGACTCGACCCATAATTGTCTGGTAAAAATAGATGTTGTAGCAGCAGTTACGGCGTAACACCTAAGGTTACGCCTTAACCACATCAATTATGGCGTAAACCTTTTCATGGTTACGCCGTAACAACTAAACTAAAATTTTCCAAATTACCACTTTATTACGGCGTAACCACCGGGGTTACGTCGTAACCTCTTTATGAAAATCTAAAAAATCAAGTTTTTAAACATTTCTAAACCGTGTACAAGTAAATGAACTTTGTGGGTATGTTCTCTGGAAACCCTCACGAGACTCCACTCGTCCTCTTGAGCCACCAAGTGGTTTACAAGGCTTGTTGCATACGCTAAATGCAACCGTGATTCCTACAAAAGTGAGTTAGGTTTATTTTGTATAGGTTTGTTTATTTTGATGCTTTTTATCTTGGTTTATGCTTTTGGTATTAGTATTTCTTGCAGCTATACAGGTAATGCACAGGATGAGGTGCTAGGATGCTAATTAAGTTGCAAGAAAGCATCCTAAACCGGTCTAGTCGGATGCTTTACAAAAGAGGATGAATAAGTTGTCTGTGATGGTGGATGTTGCTCGAGGAAGTAGACTTGGAGCATGGATTAGAGCATGCTCTCTCTTCATCATTCCGAGCAAATCCAGGGGAGTCTTTCGTTCTAATTTTACTTTTATTTTTGAATTTTCATTTCGTTAAATGTACAATAGGGACATTGTACAAACCAAGTGGGGAGATGGGAGTAGAATTATCACTTGACCTATATTTGCCTTCGATTTTCTAGTTTTCTTTGAAAATTATGCCAATTTAAAATTTTTTGACATGTTTTTCTTACTAAACTAGAATTAATCTTGGTCGAGCGCACTATAACCCTTTATTTCAATTGGTGAGGTTAAGCCTAATGATTTCATTTTCATCTATTATACATAAATCCACCAAAAATATGAGTGTGCCAGTAGTATTGTAGACTTTAGAACTTGGCATGTACATCATTTCGAGACCTAATTGATTAGTTAGAATAGATAGTTTGAAGAGGCAACATTTTAGGAATTCAACCAAACAGCCTTTATGTGTGTGGTTATCGACTTGTTACACTGACTTGTCGACCTCCCGTGTGGAACCCCCCGTTTGCACTTAAAATTTAGTGCAAGATACCCCTAGATCACATTGTTAAGCCAATCCGTGTCTAAACCCTTTTATGTATCGTTACACCCTTTCGCCTTAGCCGACCCTGTAGTCTATATTTTCTTTGTGTTGAAGTACCTGGCTGCTTAATTCCATTGGTTTAGGGAAAATAGGTTCGGATGTTTTACGCGATCGTAGAAGACCTATCATTAACGATCTGTAAAGACCCCCCCCCCCTGTTTCATCACTTTTGATATTGTTCATCTCAAGTGGGGGGATATGTGTTATGTATCGTATGTTGCAGGGGCAATAATTAAAGATATAACCCTCTGTAGCATATGTATATATATGAGTTTATGTTGGTTACGTTATAAAACCAACAAGTTGTAAAAAAGATATAAAGATGGTGCAACTATAAGCCATCTATGTGCTAAAAAAATGTAAAGATGGTGCAACTATAAGCCATCTATGTGCTAAAAGATATAAAGATGGTGCAACTATAAGCCACCTGTATGATGATGAAGGATGGAGCTAGTAGCCCATCATTATGGATCAGATTTTTGGACTTAAATACTTGGGCTTATGGATGGATGGTAGCCAGTTATGATAGCCTTGGTTTATTTTAGACTATTTGTTTTGTGTTTTTATTTAACAACAATTAAATATCCCATGTCTTATCCTAACCTATATCATTCTCCAACTTAATCTTTGGTTTTGCTCGAATGAGGGACTAATCAATTATACATGTCTCATCCGTCGTTACGGATGTGTATGTGTGATTTTGTCGACCTTGTCGGTGTAACGCTTTTGTTAAGACTGCAATTAAAGAATGATTCACCCTGATAAACCTATGTGTCACCCTTGTTTCCTTTAAGAGGTGTTTAGACCCTAATTCTACCCGGTGAAGATTTGTGTACTTTCTAAGCTTATGATATAAAACATACTATGACAGAGCAGTTGAGTGCTCACCAAAAATGAAACACATATATTAGTGAGAGTATGAGTGTGATTCGTTTTTCCTTTTCGTGAGGTGCTCGTTTTGGAATTTTCTAGCATATGTAATTTTTAAATTCATATCTTCCTGGATAACTAGGGAGATATATTTTTGAGAATTACTTAAAAGGTTCTACTTGAGGGCAAGTAGAAGTCAAATGAGGAGATATTTAATAACATCAAATATTTAATACTTTTTCATATCAAATTCCCAAGTAGAACTAAGGGTTACGCGTAACCGGGTAATTTAATTACGCCGTAACATATTTTTACACTACAAGAAGGAAAGTTGCGTCAGAAGGTTTACAATGTAACGTGGTCTACTAAGTTTCAAGGACTTAATTATTTATTTCAACTACGATGAGGGACTAGAGTTGCCAACATCCTAAACTTGGCATTTATTATATATATGATATCAATGGATATCATATCTCATTCGTACATAATGGTGGTGTTGCCGACAAACAAGAAAAGAGGAATAACAGTTCAAGCATTGGTGTAGGGCAAACCCTTCAGGGTTTGTCATGGCGTTCGATTACAGGATCGAGAGCATTAATTCAGTACATTTTGAAATCATACTTCAATTTATTTTGGTCAATATAATTTAATTATTATTTTGATTTAGTAGATCATTCGGTTTAATTTATTGTTGCTATGTTATTAATTGTGCTTTATTATTTGTTCTTGGCATTTAATTATTTAATTATCTTTTGGATTAATAAGTTATGATCTCGTTGTTTTATCGCTTTCTTTATTATTTTATGTAGTGCGTTTAATTGATCCGTGTGCCCTTAGTAGGTATTGAGTTGAGGTTGTGAGAACTCTTGGTGTGTCGTGACTTACGACACCAAGTGATTTCTATTCTTCCAATTGAATGACCAATCTTCATTGATGGGTCGACCAAGGACCCCTTAACATTAATACCCAGTTAGGAGTGCAAGCTAATATGGAGACCACCTATTTAGGATTAAGCATATCTCTTAAAATAAATGGCTTTAAGATTGCGATACATTGCACTAGATGTCATTATAATTAATTGTGTTCATCCTTTCTAGTTGTCCACCACTATACCAATTTTCCTTTTCGACAAGCAAGGCTTACCACCAAATAATCCACAGTAATCTCAAATCTCAAAACAAGCTTTCTTTCCTGCTTTCTTAGGTAGAATAATAAAATTAATTAGAGAATTAGAGGCACAAACCATTTTTAGGTCGACACCCGTACTTACCAATCACTACACTATACACGATAGGGTACACTGCTCTTTAGTGCGTAGGAATAGTCATGGTAGTTAGGGTTTTATAAATGTAAAACCTGACGTAATTTTTATTTAAAAGAAATTACGCATCAGGGAGAAATGGATTAAAACTCATTGATAACTTTAAAATTTTAATTTTATTTAACATGAGTTTATATTTTGTCATCATCAAAAAGAGGGAGATTGTTAATACAAATAATTAGTAAAAGCGTTATTTATATTTTTCGAATCCTCTACGTTTTGAAGATGACAAAATGTAAAAACATTTACGATAAAAATAAACATTTACATGTTATTAATCGTAAACTTCCATTTCGACACATATCACTTAAGGTATGGATAAACAAATCATTAAACTTGATTAGTGATCAAGAAAAGAATTTTTCTTCTTAATCCATCACATTTTTACAAAACTATATTTTACAAAAATACACAAAATAGGTTTGTTAAATAAAAATAATGTTTTATTTAAAAACATAAAATTTGAAATTCAAATTTTCCCCTAAAACTAATGACAACTCACTAGGATAAACCTTCCTCATAAAAAGACAAAAATCGGAGCGTCAGTCTAGGGTGGCCCCCTAAGTGGCTAGGCGGCCCTAGATATATCTAGGACCGCCGGGACCGCCATCAGCTGACCGTTGGGGATTCCTGGCTATAAATACTGCACTATTCTCAGCAGAAAAACAGACCTCTTTGCATGATTTTTTCAGTCTTCTTTCTCTCTCTAAACCTTCTTTTTCTCACTAAATATATTGATCACTAACATAGTTTAATCTTGTTTTAAGTGATCAAATCTCATCTTCTATCTTCTTCTTTCTTCTATCAAGTGCAAAAGAAGAACACTCGTATTCGCCAAGAAACGAAGTGTTATAGATTAGTGATTTCTCTTCTTTTCTTCTAAGATTCAAAACTCTATTTTGATTATCTTGTGTAATTATGTAAATTGGATTGTGTGTAAATCCGATAGTGTAGATCTTGTGATTGTGTATTACTTGTGAAGTGGTAGATTGGTTCTAGTTAAGATTAGGACTCGACATTTAGCTTAATGTTAGAAAATAACGTATGCGACATGTAAACGGTTTTTCTCCGCCCGAAGGGAGCTTGTTGACATAGTGAAATCTCTAGTCGAATACTCGGGGAGTGGAGTAGGGCGAAGAAGAGCTTCGTAGCCGAACCACTATAAATCTTGGTGTCTTGGTTTGATCGTTCTTTTGTTTATCTCTTTATATTGCTTGTGTAGATATTACAATTAGATAGTTATCGTGACTTGATCCTTCTTATTTCCTTCTTGTTTGATTCTTGTTTCATTCTTGTATTTACTTTGTCTCATCAAATCAATTATACAGGAATGTATAATTCCCAACAATTGGTTTATATTGTTGATTGATTGAATATATACTCGAATCTAACAATTTTAGAAGTAAAATTTTAAAACGCCAATTATCTTTTAAACTATTCAACCCCCTTCTAGTTTCCACACCTTTGACATAGACTTGATACCATTTAGACACGGGAGTTTTGATGTAATTGTAGGGATGGACTGGTTGTCCAGGCAAAAGGCCGAGATTGTTTGCCATGAGAAGGTAGTTAGAATTCCACTACCACATGACGAAATGGTTAGAGTCTTAGGAGAATGGCCAAAAGAGAAGGTGAGACATCTCATGAGTGTAAAAGCCAAAGAACATAAACTGAATGATACCGTCGTCGTTAGAAGCTTCTCCGAAGTATATCCCGATGACCTATTAGGATTACCTCCTTCCCAAGAAATTGAATTTTGTGTTGACTTAACCCCGAGAGCAATGCCGGTTGCAAAGTCTCCTTATCGCTTGGCGCCCTCTGAAATGGAGGAGTTGTCGAGTCAACTCAGAGAACTCTAGGACAAGGGTTTTATTCGACCCAGTTCATTGTCATGGGGAGCACCGCTATTATTTGTCAAGAAGATAGACGGTTCATTTAGGATGTGTATCGACTATAGAAAGTTGAATAAGTTGACCATCAAGAACCGTTATCCCCTCCCAAGAATAGACGACCTATTCGATCAACTGCAAGGATCTTAGTATTTCTCTAAGATAGACCATCGGTCCGGATACAATCAGCTAAGAGTGCATGAGGACGACATTCTAAAGACTGCATTTAGAACTCAATATAGACATTTCGAGTTCATAGTAATGCCCTTTGGTCTGACGAATGCACCAGCGGTATTCATGGACTTGATGAACCGAGTATGTAGACCATACTTAGACAAGTGTGTGATCGTATTCATAGATGACATCTTGATTTACTCTATGACAAAGGAGGAACATGAAACGCATCTAGGGTTAATCTTAGAACTACTCAAAAAGAAGAAACTGTACGCAAAGTTCTCTAAGTGTGAATTCTGGTTGCAAGAGATACAGTTCCTTGGGCATGTGATTAACGGTGATTGCATTCATGTAGACCCTAGCAAGATTGAAGCTGTTAAGAATTTGGAAGCCCCTAAAACTCCATCAAAAGTCTGTTCATTCTTAGGTTTAGCAAGATATTACTGACGATTCATCGAGAATTTCTCTAAGATTGCCAAATCACTTACCATCTTGACGTAGAAGAGCAAGACGTATGATTGAAGTGAGGAACAAGATAGGGCATTTCAGATCTTGAAGGATAAGTAATGTAATGCACCTGTTCTAGCTCTTCCTGATGGGCCAGAATACTTCATGGTATACTGCGATGCATCATGCTAAGGCCTAGGGTGCGTGCTGATACAAAGGGATAAGATGATTGCATATGCCTCTAGACAGTTGAAGATCCATGAAAATAATTACACCACCCACGACTTAGAATTGGGTGTAGTTGTATTTGCTCTTAAGATCTGGAGACACTACTTGTACGGGACGAAGAGCGTCATATATACCGACCACAAGAGTCTCAAGTACATCTTCAATTAGAAAGAACTAAACATGCGTCAACGTCGCTAGATAGAGATTTTTAGCAACTATGACTGCAAAATTCGCTACCATCCTGGTAAGGCGAACGTAGTAGCCAATGCACTAAGTAGAAAGGAGAGAATTAAGCCTAGGAGAGTTCGAGTAATGAACGTAACCATTCAGTCGAGTATCAAGGATAGGATACTAGCAAATCAGAGTGAAGTATCTAGGGTTGTCAATGCACCAGCAAAAATGCTGCAAGGGCTAGACGAACAAATGGAACATAGGAGTGATGGAGCATTGTATTACTTAGATCGAATATAGGTTCCTTTGACAGGTGATGTGAGAACCCTGATAATGGATGAAGCCCATAAGTTAAAGTACTCAGTACACCCAAGAGCAGATAAGATGTACAATGATCTTAGAGACATGTACTGGTGGCCAGGAATGAAAAAGGATATAGCCTTGTATGTTAGCAAGTGCTTGACCTGTTCAAAGATTAAGGCTGAACATTAGAGGCCATCCGACCTATTACAGCAACCTAAAATCCTTGAGTGGAAATGGGAGAGAATAGCCATGGATTTTGTCACAAAATTACCAAGGACCATTAGTGGGAATGATTCAATCTGGGTCATTATGGATCGATTGACTAAGTCAGCTCATTTCCTACCTATGTGTGAGGACTTTAAGATGTAAATACTAGCTAGGCTCTACCTCAATGAAATCATACCAAGGCACGGTGTGCCAGTCTCGATAATATCCGATCGCGATGGTCGCTTTATGTCATGATTTTGGCAGTCAATGCAAGAGGCATTAGGAACACAATTGGACATGAGTACGGCTTACCATCCCCAGACCGATGGTCAGAGCGAGCGTACTATTTAGACCTTGGAGGATGATGTGTCGTTGTGTGGTGTATAATTTATTGATTCATGTTTTAAATTTATATTTTGTCGACTAAACTAAAAGAACACTTTAACGGGCAATGCACCCGATTGGTAGTAGTTTCGT
The DNA here is from genome assembly GCA_026074375.1 of Tanacetum coccineum. NCBI lineage: Eukaryota > Viridiplantae > Streptophyta > Magnoliopsida > Asterales > Asteraceae > Tanacetum > Tanacetum coccineum. The sequence goes on from BQNB010002898.1 coordinate 52,594, forward strand.
GGTAAGTAGGGTGTCGAACACTTGAAGCAAGGTTAAATCTATCAATTTAATTAATAACGGAAAAAGGGGGTTTTTAGCTTGAGTGACTGGCACGGTTTGGTTGGTGACTACAATTAATTCAAGACACTTTAACCCATGCGAGCTAATTAATAAAGAATAAAAGAGCGGTCGAACCTTATATAAGAAAACTATATTAACCATTATTAATCTGATTAGAAAGTTAGTTTGTTTATTAAGTGCAATGATTTCTTCTCTCAAGGTGGCATATCATTCTTAAGACTTAGGCGTTACATCATCCTAAGACCTAGACACAATAATTCTGTCATAATTAAAGCATCCGCATAAAGCATCCTTATTTGCTGATTATAATCTTTTATAGGGATTAAGGCAATGGTGATCTTGTTAAACCCTAGCTCATATAGACTTTACCCACTTACCGCTTAATGGAAATTTATACACTAGTAGTCTACTTGTCCAAATATCCAATGGAATCAGAATGTTACTTGTTGAATTATCTAGGTCACCAGCTAGTCAACACGATCAATAAACCATCGACAATGTCCAATTAACTAGTTAGGCCCGAAGTGTATCCTAGACACAAACTTAGAAGGACAATATTTGTGTAACTATGATTCTAGATGTATGAATTACTATATGGAGAGCTATCCCGAACTCTAGATCTACTTGGTCCGTGTCACTAGATCCAGTTGAATGACATGTCGTATACAAAAGCGCGTAAACAAGTATAAATTGATAAACATAAACAAGCATACAACGATAAATTAAGAAATCGATATAAACAAATACCAAACATTTAGATCTTCATAATAATGGCTAATACCCGAAGGTATTAGCCTTCAAACGTCATAATAAATACAAGAGCAATTATTTAGCCAAGGTAAACTAACCGAGTTAACGAATGATACCAAAAACTAAACAATTACTAAAGTATACAGAATTACACGTTGTCTCCTATGGAATTGATAACGTTGCTCGACCTCTTCTGCTCTTTTTACCCTCAGAAAATCGACTTTTATGGTTTATGTATCGAGAATATGATTTAGCACACTTAAAACTCGTTTTTGATCCTTCAATTTATAAGGTCTGGAAGTCGGTTCGATACGGCATATCCATGAGTTGGATACGGCCTATTGGGGATTTCTTAGAGTAGAGACCATGCTTGATATCTTCCAGAATATTATATTCGTTCCATATATTGAATACGTCGTATTGAGTCTCTTTGGATACGACGTATTGAGCTTTATTCTCTGTGGTCTTTGGTGAGTGCAGGCACAGATATGCCATATCTTCCTTGATGGATACGGCGTATTGGTCTTCATAATAGTAATCTTCAAAATATCTTCTTTTACGCTCCAGAATGCGCGCCTTTTGCTATATTTCCATTACTCATAATTACTTGAAATTCTCATATATAACGATTAAGTAACAATTCTTTGCAATAACATACAAAATGGGTTAATATCGTGGGGATAAAATGATGCTATAAATAGAGTTATTTGTTGTCATCAAATATCCCCTCACTTAAATCTACTTGTCTCAGTAGCCTTTAGAAGTTTTATAAAAATGAATCCCTTAAGGATATTTTCATAAAGACTTATTCGGTTCTATTACATGTACACAACCAAATAAAACTCACGAAATTAGGAAGATGAAAAAAACTTAATTTCACTTCAACTATCTATTGTGGGTAACATGTAACTAATTCGCTCAATTGCTTGGTCGTGTACGAGTATTCTATCTAAGCTGGTAAGATAACATCTCCACCCACCATAAAGGTAAATATGGATTTTTGTATGGAAAGGCTTACGGTTGATCATTCTACAATCTTTCACCAGAAGTACCACTCCAACAAAGCAGCTGAAGCACACATACACACCCGGAACGCCAGGATAGACATGCGTGTTCGATCACATCCCCATTCAAATTTAACCAACAGTTAGGATGAAGAATGATATAGGGTAGGAACCTTTTAACTTTCACCAAAAGACGTAAACCAACGAGGTACAAGACATGCATACATCGCCGTAACGAGGAAATAGACATGCATGTTCGTATGAATCCCCGTTCACGTAAAACCAGCGGCTAATCATTAGGTGAGAGGGAAGTAAATTGTTGTTAAATAAAAATCAAGAAGCAAATAGATTTAGACTTAAGATACAAGTTGCTAGACACTTTTTCCTCGACCGTTACCATGATTAAGACACAACTATTTACAACGTCTTGATTACTTGATCAAAAACAACAACCTAAGTTGGCGTTCCCATAACGATCAACTTCCTAATCATCCCAAAACTTTATACACTCTACAAGGTAAGTGACGATATCTTTCACTTTGTACAATACTCTACATCGTTGATTATTATTTTTGTGTATCAACGAATAATCGATCCTTCGTGTAATTCCTTCGGTAATGCTCTTTGCAAAATGATTATCTTCAAAGTTTCTTTCTTTTTTTTGTATTTTTCTCATTTTTTCTCATTTTCTTTACCTATGCTTCAAATCTCGGTGTAGTTTCACCATCTTCACAATCATAATAATTCTGGATAATTCCTTCGGTAATTCTTCGTTCTTCGGTTTCGCCAATAATTATGACGGTAGTAAAATCACATAAGTTTTGACTACTAATATACATTCCCATTTGCAATGTGCAAATTTACAGCCACACCAAAGATAGAAAATGACACAAGACTCGGGAAATATAAACTTTACACTTTAAGCAACTAGCAACGTAAATTAAACTTAATATAACAGGGTAGGTTAAGGTGTAAGGGTGTAACGAAAGAAATAGTTGGTATAAATTCTTAAAGGATTGGCTCTACGGGTTGTTCTAGTGGATCATCACTCTAAAGATGAGAGTGGAAAAGGGTTTAAACGGGAGGTTAACTAACCGGTGTAGTTAGTTAATAAGCAACATGTAAAGGCGATTTTGGTGTAATCCTAAAATTTACCAATTTAAACAAGTTACTCCATCTAAATCCATAGTACTTATCATTGCAGTCTCGAGTGATATACCAAGCCAAGTTCTAAAGTCTACAACATCACCGGCACACTCATATTTTATGAAATTTAGGTAAAGATTTGGAAACGAAAAGGTTAAATCCTCAAAATATCTAACAAGGGTTATTGTGTGCACGTTATGTAACATGTAATTTCACAAAAGTATGCTTGAAAAAAATTTAAATTTGAGCATAATTTAAGCATTTTAATCATTTTAGTGTAAAAAATAGGACAAGTAAACATTCTAATTCCCTCCCCCCACTTGAATTATACAACGTCCTCGTTGTATATATAAAACATTAAATACGGGAATTTAAAAAGAATTAGAATGAGAAACTCCCCTGATATTTGCTCGGTAGATTCTCCAAGTTGCGTTTATGAGCAAGATTGTGTTGAACATCCGCCTTGAAGTTTCAAGACTCCAACACTTCAAGATTTCCAGAAATTTAAATTTTCCCCCAATATTCGTCAATATTTCTTTCTTGAGGTCATGTAGAAAATAGGGCAAATGACACAAAAATGCACTAAACTTAAGGTTTATTTCCAATCAAGGTATTCTACAATTTTTTTGGCACAAAAAGGCGGCCAACTTTTTTTCAAGCCGATTTAGGTTTTTCTCACTTTTCGTTAACACACTAACTCCTATTTCGTTATGTCTCCAAAATTAGTGTTAATTAAAAATGAGGGGGTCAAATTAATAATTATCTAAAATTCAATATACATAAATCATATCGCTTCTTAACATTATCCACAAAAATTGCCAGAATTGTTTAATAGTGTGCACTAAAAACTAATATACATGAATCGTACGTGGATATCATCAATCTTAATTCAATATGGAATACATTTGGACTGTTGTGGCTCTATACCTGGATATCATCAATCTTTTCATTAATTTGCTTATCATATTGAGAGCCATTGATTGATATACTAAATTATTAATTTGCTTACCATATGAATTAAAGTGTTGGTTTGTTTTATTGGTAGACGAAACACCAAATCATGATGCCAAGTGCATTTATTAATGTTTGCGACTCTATTCAAAATTAGCTCAGTCAAAGTTAGCTACGTCTATGTGTCGATATTGAATTTTAGGATATCCATGTAAGATTCATGTATACTGAATTTTAAACGATTCCTGTGAATTTTTGCTAACATGGTTTTTTTCTTCATACAGTTAAGAAACTATTCATGTATATTGAATTTTAGATAATTGTTAATCTGGGTCCTTCATCTTTAATTAACATTAATTTTGGGGATATAACAAAATGAGAGTTAGTGTGTTAACGGGAAGTAAGAAAAAATCTAAATCGACTAGAAAAAAAGTTGGCCGCCTTTTGGTGCCAAAAAAAAGTAGAGTACCTTGATTGGAAACAAACCCTAAGTTTAGTGCATTTTTGTGCCATTTTCCCTAGAAAATATAGGAAGAACATGTGTATTCCTATCTTGGTACCTACGGTTAATTTAAACTAAACTAAACAAACTAATTACGGGTTAGTCTGGTGAATACAGCGTATCAGGTTTGTGAATACGCCGTATTGCCAGAACTGACAATAATGTTTTTAAAGTGCAATAAAATAAAGACTGATAACCTCCAGACAATCAATACGCCGTATGGTATGGAGCGGATACGCCGTATTGATGTCTGGGAAGACAGACTCGATAACAAAATTAAATAACAATCCGGGTTGTCTCCCGGGAAGCACTTTTGTTTACAGTGAAGTCTTTAAGTTAGACTTTTCTTCAGCTTCCACTCATTTGAAATCATCATTGAACGAATATTTGATCATCATATATCTCCTTATATTGCATACCGGTAGCTCATGAATTTCACATAATTCTTCACTTATATTATGTTCATGATTTATCTCATAAGCATCATCGTAGTTTGTATAAGTATTCCATCATCTATTTTGTTTGTAACGTGACTCATCATCATCTTCTTTGATAAATCCTTCCATGATAGCTTTGTTCCTTAAAGCTCCATTTTTAGTTCGCTATCTTCCAAAGCTTCGTACCATTCGTAATCCTGATAATGTAGTTGGTTTCCAACAATGTAAGTTCCTGGTAAGTTTCCTCCATTACAGTATCCATCATCCTTCCAACTACATGTTGGCCATTCCGAACACCCGATCTTATAGTTGAAAGGCTTGCAAGTATGTTTAACTGGTGTGGGTTTGGTCTAAACTCCGGTGTTAGTTCATGGATTCTCATCGACCCATGGTACGTCCTTGTTCCATTCATAGATCTAATCATTCTTGTAATCCTCATAGGTCTTGAATCCCTCAATGTCCTTAGTAAGTAAGTCTGGATTAATTTGCAAAAGATAGTTAAATTCATTAAATGCCTTGCATATAGGTGTCTCAAAATCAAATAAATTAGTGTCGATCCTAAAGACTTTAGCAGCTTCATCCATATCATCAGAATATTCTTCATCTATGAGCTCAACCTCATCATCTCTTCTAATCCAGTAAATCCATAATGCTTTTATAGTATAATGATCCATTGTCATGTAGTTGAAATGTTTTGACCCCAACCATTCAGTAAATGCAACATCAGACGGATCATACCCCATGTCATCATCATCATCATCCTCTGAATCATCATCCATTTTCGAGTTACATAGGATGTTAGCAACTTCAACTTCATATGTGAATAAATCATTAACTATTCTGCTTAATCGACTGACTTCCATGTTGAAAATTTCAAGTCGTGTATCGCAAGTGAGCGAAACATCTTTGACCTTAACGTCCTTAATTTTCTCAAACTCTCATTTGATAACCTTTGTCATTCTTACTGAAAAATATCTAGAAAATTATCAGTAGAACCAGCTGAGAAAGGTATATATATATAAAAATTAGGCTATAAGTTCGAGAATGGAAAAGAACTTATATCAGATGATCGATACGCCATATCCAATGGAAGTGGATACGCCGTAGTGATTAGTTTGAATGAATACGCTATATTGGACAGAGAACTGGATACGCCATATCCGATGGAAGTGGATACGCCGTATACAACTGTCGACCAGAACAGTGTATCAAACAATTAAATACGCAAACAATTAAATACGCAAACAATTAAACACACAAATATACAAGTATTACAGAATATACAAGAATATACACTAATCTAAATTACACTAATCCTAAGGGTTAAATCTAATCTAATGTTAAAAACCAAAATATCAAATAAAAATCAAGATTAATTTTCACTCCCCGGCAGCGGCGCTAAAAACTTGATGTGTCGTTGTGTGGTGTATAATTTATTGATTCAAGTTTTAAATTTATATTTTGCAGACTAAACCAAAAACAACACTTTAACAGGCAGTGTACTCGATCGGTAGTAGTTTCGTGGTAAGTAGGGTGTCGAACATTTGAAGGGGTTTAAATCTAGCAATTTAATTAATAATCTTGGTTATCTAATCTTGTTAATTCTACTCTTTTTCTATAACCTATGTTAAACCATGTCAGTCTAAATCCAATTCTATCAAGAAAAAGGGTTTTCAGCCTGAGGACTGGCACAGTTGGTTGGTGACTACAATCAATCAAGGACTTTAACCACAGAGCTATTAACCCACACAAAAACAAAAAAAAAAAAAAAAACCAAAGGATAAAAGAGCGATCGAACCTTATATAAGAAAATTGTATTAACTATTATTAATCCGATTAGAACGATGGTTTGTTTATTTAGCGCAATGAATTCTTCTCTCGAGGTGGCATATCATTCGTAGTCTTAGGCGTTACATCATCTCATGAACTAGACAAATAATTATTGTCATATTTAAAGCATCCGCATCAAAGCATTCTTATTTGCTTATAATATTCTATCTTAGGGATGTAAGCAATGGTGATTGTGTTAAACCCTAGCTCATAGAGACTTTGCTCATTACCGTTATTTCATGGCAATTTATACACTAGTAGTCCACTTGTCCAACTATCCAATGGAATCAAAACGTTACTTGTTGAATTACCTAGGTCACCTGCTAGTCAACACGAACAATAAACCATCAGCGATGTCCAATTAACTAGTTAAGCTCGAAGTGTATCCTATACACAGACTTAGAAGGACAATATTTGTGTAACTATGATTCTAGATGTATGAATTACTATATGAAGAGCTATCCCGGACTCTAGATCTACTTGGTCCATGTCACTAGATCCAGTTGAATGATAGGTCGCATACAAAAGTGCGTAAACAAGTATAAATTAATAAACATAAACAAGCATACAATGATAAATCAAGAAATCGATATAAACAAATACCAAACATTCTGATCTTCATAATAATGGCTAATACCCGAAGGTATTAGCCTTCAAACGTTATAATAAATACAAGAGCAATTATTTAGCCAAGGTAAACTAACCGAGTTAATGAATGATACAAAAAACTGAATGATTACTAAAGTATACGCAATTACACGTTGTCTCCTATGGAATTGATAACGTTGCTCGACCTCTTATGCTCTTTTTTTCCTCTGAAAATCGACTTTTATGGTTTAGGTATCGAGAATATGATTTAGCACACTTAAAACTCGTTTTTGAGCCTTCAATTTATAAGGTCTGGAAGTCAGTTCGATACGGCGTATCCATGAGTTGGATACGGCGTATTGGGGATTTCTTGGAGTACAGACCACGCTTGATATCTTCCAGAATATTATATTTGTTCCATATATTGAATACGGCGTATTGAGTCTCTCTGGATACGGCGCATTGAGCTTTATACTCTGTGGTCTTTGATGAGTGCAGGCACGGATACGCCGTATCTTCCTTGATGGATACGGCATATTGGTCTTCAGAATAGTAATCTTCAAAATGTCTTCTTTTAAGCTCCAGAATGTGCGCCTTTTGCTATCTTTCACCGATCACTCTATAATTACTGCAATTCTCAAATATAAACGATTAAGTAACAATTCTTTGCAATAACTATACAAAACGGGTTAATAACATAGGATAAATGATGCTATAAAATAGACGTTATTTGATGTCATCAGAGGACATGCTCAGAGCGTGCATCCTTGACTTTGAGGGAAGTTAGGATGTTCATCTTCCATTGGTTGAATTCTCATACAATAATAGCTATCATTCTAGTATTAGGTGTGCACCATTTGAAGTACTGTTTGGGAGAAAGTGTCGTTCACCCATCCTATGGGCAGAATTTTGAGAAGGACAACTGATAGGACCTAAAATAGTGCAAGAAACTACTAAGAAGATCTCACAGATCAAGGATAGGCTTAAGGTTGCACGTGATCGCTAGAAAAGCTATGCAGACAAGAGAAGGAAACTTTTAGAATTCAGTTAGGGTGATCATGTCCTACACAAAGTGTCGCCTTGGAAAGGTGTGGTACGCTTTGGGAAGAAAGGCAAGTTAGCACCTAGGTACGTTGGACCATTTGAGATCACTGAGAGGATCGGTCCATTGGCCTCTCGACTAAGACTACCGTAAGAGCTAAACAGTGTTCATGACACGTTTCACGTGTCGAACCTCAAGAAATGTTTGGCTGACCCAACACTACAGATACCTTTAGGGGAAATCTAAGTTGATGTTAAGTTGAACTTTATGGAAGATCCTGTAGAAATCTTAGAGCGTGAAATCAAGAAGCTGAAGTGGAGTAGGATTCCTATCGTTAAGGTTCGATGGAATTCGAAACGAGGCCCTGAATTCACTTGGGAACGTGAGGATCAGATGAAACTTAAATGCCCACGTCTCTTTAGCTCTAGTACTATTTGAATTTCAGGGCGAAATTCCTTTTAAGGGGGATATACTATAACCTTTGCAAATTTCTAGACCGTTAATGTTTTGTCAAGTTATCAGTTTTATTGACTTTTACTGTTTTCGTTAGGATCAGTGACCGTGTTAACGGTAGTAAATTCTTATTTTAATAATTTAATAGTTCTATTATTTCTAAAATTATTTTATTTAAATGATTATGTCTATATTTGATTAATTTTTGGGAGGTTTGTTCCGCAAGCGGCTTAAAATGTCAAACAACGCGTTCTAGCACGTCCGTTCATAATCTATATTAATTCTAAAACAGTTTATGACTATAAGGTTGATTTCTTTAATATTCAAAGACTACCTAAACATATTTTTTACATTCGTTAAAAATACAAGAACTTTCAGGTCACGTTTTAAATCACGAACAAAGAATGATAGCTAACCCGACAAGAGACAAAACAACCAAAAACCCTCCTAGGATGCCAAGGAAGGTCGACCACCACAAGGAGACCACAAGGAACCATTTTAGGGGCTTGGTCTCAAGCATGCATCCTTCCTTTTGTCTTATTTCTTTCAAAAACACACACTTGACACAAAAATAACACCCACTAAAAATCTTTTCTCTCTTTCCTCTCTTTCTTGGTCATGTCTGACCATAAAACCACCAAAAACATATCATTTTTCCATTTTTGATCAAGAACATGAAGGTTTAAATTCATTCGGGTTGATTCCATGGGTGTTTGGGTACATAAAAACAACATAAGTGTTGTTTATCTAATCTTTAATCCTTTTCAAAACCCTCTTTATAAGTCGTCATTCTTTTAAATATTTTTATACTTTTGAATGCCTAATGATGCATAGATGATTGTTGTACAACGCGTTTTCTAAAAATCTAAAAGCTAAAACTTAAAAAAAATTACTAAGGGTGCGTTGAGGTTCGAAGTTGGGAAAGGAAGAACAAGGAAAAGCTACTTTAATATTTTGGTTGTGATGGTTGAATAAAATTTTTATACTTAGTAGCTTATTGCTTATTTGGCTTTAAAAAAGCTCTCGGATAGCTTATGGTAGCTTTTTCGTAGGCTTATATATCCCGAAAATATTAAGGGTTAAAAGAAAAGTGGTTTTGGTTATTTACTACTTTCATTATATTTTTATAGCTTATTTTGGTAACTTATTTCAAGAACTAAAAGTACTATGTAGCTTAATGGCTTATTAATAAGCCGTACTTATGATTTTAGGCTTATAAAACCCACGACCCAAAAAGAGAACAATAAGCCGTGGCTTATTATTGACTTTTTAGTAGTCTGGCTTATTTTCATAGCATTTTGTTTAGCTTATTTTAATACCTAAAGTGCTTATTCGCGTATCTTATAACTTATTGGTTTTTACTTTGGGCTTAATATACTTTGGAAGTGTTTGTTGGGCTTATACATGTCGCGGCCCAAACTTAGGCCCAATAAGCTTCAACTTATTTTGGGGCTTTTTTTCGGCTTATTTTCTACTTATTCGTAGTGCTTATTTAAATTGATATATTGGGTTACTAGTATTATCGGACTTTTTGTTATTTGGATATTGGGCTAATGGTTTTGGACTACTATTGGGCCTTAAGGCCCAATAAGTGAAAAACTAGTGATTTTAAGCTTCTTAAGCGGATTTTGATCGATTTAGACTTGTAGATATTAAAAGGGGACTTGCAGATATTAAAAGGGGTTAGAATAGACGTTTGGAAAATACTTTTTGATAAAAACATTACGAAATATAGGTTTTGCATATGTAGAAATTGGGGATTTGATAAAAGTGTTTTGAACATAAGGTTTAAAACCTTGCGGAAACCGTTATATAAACAAACGGGCTTGCCCGCCATTTTGTAAAAATACAATACTAGAATATATTCACTAAAACTTATTTTCTCCAAATCAACAAAAGAACGAACTAATAAAATAATATTATTAAAATAAACCGACTAAAAGAATGAAAACTATATTTTATTCATTTTAATCAAATATAATCCATCTTACTATTACATTATTGGTAGTATATCAAAACATGTAACAACTTATACTTTAAACGCTAAATTTAGATAAACTGGGGTTATACCCCCGGAAAAAACGGTCAAACATATTCAAAAAATGGTTATTCTTGTTGTAGTCATTTACTTCTAAATTTCCACTATTGATTCATTTTATTTGACTATATCTAGACAATATGAGTACCTAATACCTGTAAACGTATATAACTACTCGAATATATATAATTCTTCTAAGTCTATTTTTTTTTAAAGTTTTTCCCCCAATTTATCGACCAACACACAACCACTAATACAAAGGACAATTGTACAACATATTTTGAGACTCTTATGCATCAACTAAAACTACATCTAAAACATATTTTTGAAATTCGACATTAAACTGACTAGGTCCCCGTGACTGAACGCTATTGCATACTATTGTTGTTAGGAACATGAAAGTGTTGGTCACTTCAAAAGTATACACCTTCGTAAGCATCGATAAGTAATCTTTTGGAAACATACATAGATAGATAGGCCCATAGAAAAACCCATGCAATGCCCCAAGCCACATGCCCATGTAAAGTATTTATACACCGTCTCCATGCTTGGGAGAGGTGTTGTTGGTTGATTATTTTTTCACATAGTAATGCATTTTCTTTCTCTTACTTTCCCTCACTAAAATAACATCCTTCCTTTCCTGACTTTCATCTCTCTAGTTCTTGTTGTTAATGATTACTCATAATCTTCATTGTTAATCAAGTAGCCAAGGCGTGGTATCTTTTACGTTTTTGTGTTTAAGTTTTTTTGTTAGTGTGTTTCGAGCCAAAATCGTCCTTTCTCTTAAATTATATTTCGAAGCTATTTGTGTAGACTAAAAGGATCCTTTACCTTTGGTAATTTGATCTAGTATCTTTAGGGATATAGGTATACAAAGCTTTGAATCAAAGAAAAATCTCATTTTTTTGGTCATTTTTTTTGTGTTCATAACCTTTATAAAGCACAAAATTTTCTTGATTTTAAATTTATCTTCGGCTTAAACCTTAAAGTTTTTTTTATTTTTCTTGTTTTCCTATAGTGTTAGAAACACTAGCTGTAACAAGTATTTTTGCAAACAACCATAAAAAAAATTGTCTTTTTTGTTTAAAATTTTTGGGTCTCGAAATAGTGTAAGTCAGAATAACTGATGGGTCGAACACTAAGTCGAACAACTGAGAAGTCGAGAAACAACTGAAGTCGAACAACTGAAATCGAACCAACCCATTTTAAGTTTGAATACCAAACAAAATGATATTAGTTGAAACCGAACAACATACTTTAGGTTGAAACCGAACCACTTACTCTAGTTGAAACTAAACAACTACTTAAAGGTGAAAAAACCGAACAAACTGATTTTAAAATGTAACCAATCAGCTTGATTAGTTTGAAACCGAACACTGATTTTAGTTGAAACCACAACCTATAGGAGTTTGATACCGAACAACCAGTGTTTGTTGAAACCGAACAACCTCAAGTTTTCAAGATTATACTGTTTATTTCTTTGACTCGAAAAATCCCGTAAAACATTAACTTGTTTTTCCCGGATTTGTCAGAATTGTAAAATCCCGTTGTAGTTTAAAGAATTAAAACACTTAAAAGACAACTTAATCAAACACAATTTTCTTTCTACCACGTTCAACAAACAAGAAATCCTTTTAAATACAAATTTCTTCATGACGACCTGCTGACAAAGCAATTCTTTCGGGTTCTGACAATCGCCCACCAATGTTGGAAAAAGATATGTATAAATCTTGGAAAAGCATAATGGAGCTATACATGATTGAATAGACCAACATGGAAGAAGAAGCTGAATCTGTTGAAAATGGTCACTCAAATGGCCTTCAATTGAGGAAAATGGAGGACTAACCAAAGAAAATTCTTCCTGAGTTATCTGCTACGGAAGCAATTCAACTGATTGTGATATTCAAGGCAACAAATATCATTCTCCAAGGAAATACCACCAAAGTCTATGCATTGGTTAGCAACAAAAAGTCGCCAAGGACCTTTGGGAAAGAATTCCACTCTGATGCATGGAACTCATTGACGAAACAAGAAAGGAGAGAGTAAGCTTTAATGATGAATTTTTTGATAAGTTTGCTTATAAGAAGGGGGAACACTAACAAGATTTCTACTTGGAGATTTTTCACTGCTGCTCAATGACATGACATCTTACAATATGAAACTGGACCAATATCAAGTGAACACTAAGTTTTGAATACTCTTCCTCCTGAGTGGAACAAATTTGTGACAGATGGTCAAACTACAACAATTGATCGCTTCATCCTACTTGGGGAGAGAATATTCTAGATAATGGGCTGGGTCGTGTACTCTGACGCCGTCGTGAGATCCAGTGACGCCGTCTTGATCTTCGTTGTGACGGCGTCACGTTGTATTGCTGACGCCGTCTCCAGCTGCTGAGAACATTATCTTGAGTGATGTTGGTATAGGTTCGTAGTCTTGTCCGTTTCTTCTCCAAATGAGCCCAAGTCACGTGTAATTCTTTCAAATGTCTTCCAAATGTGAAATACCCGAAAAGGAACGATTAAGTACCTATTTTGGGCATAAATGCATGATTTAGGGGGTTAAACGACCCCGAAAAAGTGTATAAAATGACACTTCATCATTAACCAACAACAACAACACCTGAATTTCTCCAACTAGACTCAGGTCTAATTGTTCCAGTGTTTAAGCAAGGTGACGATCCCATTGATGCCATCAACCATATGATGTCATTCTTGTCAGCTGTCGTCACATCTCGCTATCTTACTACCAATAACCAGCTGAGAAATTCGTCAAACCCTAGACAACAAGCTACCATTAATGATGGAAGAGTGACTTTACAACCAGTATAGGGGAGACAAATTTCTTTTGCTACTGGTACCACTAGGACCTACACTCCAAGAGCAAGTGGAAGCAATTATGGGAAATAAAGGACTGTTATTCGTTACAACTACAAAGGGGAAGGACACATTTCCAAACAGTGCACTAAACCTAAAAGGAAACAGGATGATTCGTGGTTTAGCGATAAAGTGTTGCTGGTACAAGCTCAAGCAAATGGTCAAATTCTACATGAGGAAGAACTAGCATTTTTAGCAGATCTAAGAATTGCAGAGGGTCAAGCCACATAGACTGTCATTATTCGCAATGCTGCTTATCAAGCCGGTGATTTAGATGCATATGACTATGATTGTGATGAACTCAACACTGCCAAAGTTTCTCTCATGGTGAATTTATCTCATTATGGTTCAGATGCTCTCGCTGAGGTACACAATCCTGATAATGTGGATAACAATATGATTAATCAAGGTGTGCAGGTGATAACGTCTTCTGAACAGTCGAATGTTGTGAATCATTTAGAGACTGAAATAACCAGTGATAGCAATATCATTCCTTATTCTCAGTATGTGACAGAATCACAACAGGCAGCTGTTTAGAATTCTAACTCATCTGCACAACAAGATGCACTGATATTATGTAACAACCCAGTGGAATATAAGTATAAGTTATTTATATTTAGTAAATAGTTATGTATTATTTGCTACGCAAATCTCTTACATACACTATTCGGGAAAATGCAGTGGCACGGAGGACTTTCTTAGATGAAAAGTAGATATAGTTTAGGTTTTAACCTTGTTCTTTATAACTTGGCTCTGATACCAATCTGTAACACTCCCATTTTCACATATAGCAGCAGAAGCTAAGTTTTAGGGTATTACTTCATGAATCAACAGTCACAATCATAGAAAACGACTCATAAAGAGATGTTTTAGAAAATTTAGTTATCATTCAATATAATCAGAGTTTTACAAAAACAGAGGTCCCAAAATATATATGAAAACATAAAGTTTGAATGATAACAAGTTTGGACGTCCTCAAGTCCAATGCCACTTCGTGCCATAGGTTGCTCAAATACCTGAGATAAACATGCTAAAAGGGTCCACGCAGAGGTTGAGTGAAATTCATAGGTTTGAAATGTAATAGTTGAATACAAGTCATTATAATGGTAATAATTTCATGTATTTACAATTATCATGGAAAATAGTATTATTGCCCTAAGCTCATGCAACCAAACATTAACCATAATTCAAGTTGTTACAAATTGTTTCCATATGGGTGCCTCTACCCAAAGATGTTGTGGGAGCCTCTACCCAAAGATGTGGTGGGAGCCTCTACCCAAAGATGTTGTAGGATCCTCTACCCAAAGATGTGGTGGGAGCCTCAACCCAAAGATGTTGTGGAAGCCTCTACCCAAAGATGTGGTGGATGCCTCATGGCAAATAGAGGTAACTTAGGCAATAATATATCAGGATAGCATATAGTTGAAAATACTTGTATTCATGGTTTATAGCATATATCTCCCCACAGGATTTTAGAAAACATGTAAAGGTGGGACTATGAACTCACCTTGATAAGGTAGTTGATTGATTTGAAATTTAATTCAAATAGGAGTAAACAGCCTCGTCACGCAACCTGAGGTAATATGTCAAGTCTCAGTTTGATTGTTGATATTCCAAATTTTATTTCATAAAGTTTAACGTAAATGTTAATTTGGTTCATTAATTTATGGAAATATCGTAACACTGTTCGGGCTATCATAATCCAGAGGTCATGTAGTAAACGTTTGAGGAGCTAGGACACTTTAAATCGTAAATCCAGCAACTCGTCAAAACGTATACCCAAATGAAACCCCTCACATGAAATTCCCTAGTAACGTGATACATTATAGATTAAAAGATAAGATTTATCTTTTTAAGTTTCTTCAAAAGTTAGTAGATGATAAATTATGTTAAATATATAACATAATTGTTTTATGATGTTTCATCGATAAATGATAACGACAAATGTGTCGGGCTTTAATAAGATTGAGTCTTATAATATTTAAATATATTTTTATAATTAATATAAAAATGTTATATTTTATACCCTTGAGAATATGAAAATGACAATATATACCCTTGGTATATATTTATTTACAAAATTAACCCTTTACATATAATTTTATACTTTTAAATCCACAACTTTTAGGTGTTGACAAAAAAACAGCCCCTGTAGTTTAACTTTAAGTTATTTACATTTTCAGCCCCTCTAGTTTATAAGTTTTAATATTTACAATTTATACCCTTTTGCATGAAAATGATTTCATTTCTAGTCCAAAATCTATAATAGTTGTATTTTTCAATCTCGAAAGTATTTTGCAGCTTATAGCTTGCTAAAATAAGTTAGAATAAGTAAATTTTATAAGCTTGGAGCTTATGAAATGAGCTTATGAGCTCGTTAATCCAAAAAGGGTACATTTGGGTTTAAAATCATAACCCGATGGGTTTGAGCTTTAAGGATTCATTTCACTTGATCACAAGGATGTATAAGAGCTTATATATGATCTAGAATATCTTATCGAACGAGTGATAGACTTACAAGAACTTAGAATGGGTCAAAAATGGTGGAATGAGTCAAAAACCTTAAGAGACGAACTTAGAGCTTCTTTTCCTTAACCTTGGCTTCAAAATTAGTTTGTGCCTTCTTCCTTCACTTCCTTAGCTCAGCTAGAACATGACTTAAGAGAGATTTGAGTTTGAATGGTGAGTTTGGAATGCATGCATGTATGCGACTTTATATAGGGTACGAAGGAGTGGTGCCCAAGGTTGTAAGGCTTGGAGACCAAGTTGTATAGCTTGGAGTGGTGGCCAAGGCTGGTGGAGTGGTGGCCAAGATGTTGGAGTGGTGCCCAAATGTGTTACTTAGGGCAAAAGGGTGATTATGGGTCGAGTTCATGGTTGTTTTTGGACAGCCAACATTGGTCCCGGTAAAATGGTTGTCATTTACAAACCGTAATTCCGATTAAGCTCAAACCAGTGAGCATGGTTAGATATTTGAGACCTCTACAACTTTTAGTTTTACATATTTAGGGGTCACTATACAAAAATTTAGAGATAACAGCCATTTACTACAGGTGTGCAGTGTAAGAACTTGCACCTTTGCCATTTCTCTATAACTAATTCATCCGACATCGACCGGTTGAGTCAACCTGCAAATGTACACAAGACATAGGGCTACAACTTAGTATTTTTACTTAATATCCAAAGCCTACTGATTTTTCCCAGATCCTATGTTTTGTCAACGGATCAGATTATGAAAACTATGAACTAGTTTAAGGGTGTAACGGGTTTGCTAGGGTTTTCGGGTTTAGGATTAGGGTTTAGGTTTTAGGTTATGGTAGGACTAATAAGGCTTAGGGTGTTAAGAGAAAAGAGGCATTGAGGCTTGCAACATGAGTTAAAAAGGGTTGTACGAAACTAGAAGAAATTTGGAGGGAAAATGGGAATTGAATTCTATGCTTATGTCGATTTTTACATTGTGCTTTTAAAGAGTTTGATTATCATGGTTTAGAGAGGGAAACATGGGCTTTTGAATGGATATTGGCTAAGTGACATGAACCTAGGCAATAAAGGTTTGTATGAATGCTATAAAGTTATTTTGTGATTTAAAGAGTTGTACCATGGTTTAGGAGGGAAACATGGTTTGAATGTTGTGCTAAGTGAACTTGTACCCTAGGCTAGAAAGTTGGTATGAATGCTATAAAGTGTTGGAGGGAAAATGGCTAAATTTGAATATTGTGCATAACCGGGTTGTATATTGAGCTTTAAGAAGTTGTACTAGGGTTTTGGTTTAAATGTTAACGTATAAGGTTTGTTTTATAAAAACGTTATAAATGATACGTTAAATAGATAACGTATTGATATTTGAACATATTGCTTGACATATTATAATGTTTATTTGACATAAACGTTGATGGGGTTGGTATTGGTAGTTACGTGAGCTCGTTTACTTTGGTTATGTAAACTAGGTTATATAATAGATGGAATAAAAACAAAAAAATATTCCCGTGAAAATGGTTGTACTTAATACAATAAGTAGATATTACACTGATGAAAATTTAGGGTTGTTACATATTATCTGTGATTGAACAACTGAAAACCCAAGTAATTAATTATACCAAGATAAATCTGGACAATAAAAGTGTCAATGATACTTTAACTGCTGAGCTTGAAAGATATAAAGAACAAGTTAAAGTTTTGAAAGAAGGCCAAAATGTTGATTTAAAAAGTAAAGATAACGTTTCAGATTCATGTGAACAGTTTGTCGAGATTGATCATCTTAAACAAACTCTTTCTGAACATTTAAAAGAAAAGGAATCTTTAATGCAAACAGTTACTCTTCTTAAAAATGATTTTAAGAAAGAAGAATCTAGAAATATTGATAGAGAAATTGCTTTAGAAAAGAAGATCAAACAGCTAGATAATATTGTTTATAAAAGAGATCAATCAGCACAAATTGTTCATATGTTGACAAAACCACAGTTTTTCTATGATCATACCACTAAGCAAGCTCTAGGTTTTCAAAATCCTTTCTATTTGAAGAAAGCTCAACAGTTGGAACCAAAGCTTTATGATGGTAATGTCATTAAGAACACTAGTGTTATTGTGATTCCTGACTCCGAAGAGACCCTAATGCTTGCTGAAGAGAGTCGTTCAAAAATGCTATTAAAACAACAAGATCCAATGGTTTTAGAAAAGAAAGTTAATACCACACCAGTTGATTATGTTGTTCTCAACCAACTTTCTCAAGATTTTGAAAAACAATTTGTTCCACAAACTGAATTATCTGCTGAACAAGCCTTTTGGTCTCAGAATTCTATGAATTCTTCAGATCCTAGTCCTTCTTGTAGACCCACCAAAGTTGAGGTTCCGAAAGAACTTCCTAAAGTCAGCATGGTAAATACGAGTTTGAAGAAACTTAAATACCATCTTGCTGGTTTTGACGTGGTTGTCAAAGAAAGAACCACGACCACATCTATCACTAAGGGCTCGTGGGGGTTTGAACATACAAAAGCTTGTTTTAGGGATGAAATAATTCCATTTGTAAAAGCACTGAAGGACTTATTCAATACATTCGATCAATATTTAATTGATGAACTTTCTGAAGTCCAAAATGTCTTTCATCAAATGGAACAGGCTGTGGAACAACATCGTTTAGAGTCAAAAACATTTGAAGTTAAAATGAATCAAGTTTTAAATAAAAACGAACGACTCTTGGAACAAGTCATTAACAAAGATATAATGAACATAATTGTGAATACTTCTGTGGATAATGCTTATGTGAATGTGCATGAATGTGAAAAGTGTCTCAAAATTGAGACTGGGCTTCTCAACAAAAAGGATTTCATTGAAAAAGAGACTTACGATAAACTGTTCAGAAGTTATACCACTCTTGAAAAACATTGCATCTCTTTAGAAGTTGATACTCAACTCAATCAGGAAATTTTTCCAAGAGACAATTCTGTTTCAAATCAAAGTGCTCCAAGTTTTGATCAATATTTTGAATTAAATGAATTCAAAGCTCAGTCGCAAGAGAAAGACACACTTATAAAAAAGTTAAAAGAGAGAATTAAATCTCTAAGTGGAAATATGAATGAGGATAAGATCAAAAAGGACACAGAAGAGATTGAAACGATAAATATTGAATTGGATCATAGGGTGTTAAAACTTATTGCTGAGAATGAACATTTGAACTAGACCTATAAGCAACTTTATGACTCGATCAAACCAACACGTATTCGGTTAAAAGAACAATGTGCTTTAATTAATCAAGTCAATCAAAAGTATGTGGAAATCTCTGATTTAAATGCAAGTCTTCAGGAAAAAGTTGTGGTCTTTACAGCTCTAAATAATGAATTAAGGAAATTTAAGGGAAAAGATTTAGATGATAATGTTGTCATCAAAAACATCATTGCTCCATAAATGCTTAAGATTGATGTGGAACCAATAGCCCCTAATTTGTTGAACAATAGTACAACTCACTCTTACTACCTTAGGCGTACTCAAGATCAAGCTGTGATTCTTAGGGAAGTAGTTGAACAAGAAAAGTCACAAAATCCACTAAAGAATCCCTTAGACTCTGCTTGTAAGTATACCAAACGTATTCAGGATTTACTTATTATAATCGGACAAACCTGCCCTAGAATCAACAATTTAAGTGATAAATTAGTGGTTGTGACCCCAAAAAATAAGGACAAAAGAGTTAGATTCACTGAGCATGTCACATCCTCAGGAAACATAAACACAAAAACAACGTCTTCATCAAACCTAGTTTCTAACAAACCTATATTGTCTTCTACAGGAGTAAAACCATCTATTAGTGCTAGCAGATCATAGCCTTTAGGCAATACGAAGAAAGATAAGATTCAACGACCACCTAGTAGTAATCTGAAGAATAAAGTAGAATCCCACTCTAGGACAATTAAATCTAGTTTGAAAAATAAGAATTGTTTGTTGAACCTAAAGGAAATGCAAATGTGCAGCATTCCAAGCTTAATGTGAATTCTGAACTTCTATGTGTTAAGTGTAATGGTTGCATGCTTTTTGATAATCATGATTTGTGTGTTCTTGAATTTATCAATGATGTGAATGCTCGTGCTAAATCTAAATTTGTTAAGAAAAGTTCAAAGAGAAAAGTTTGGAAACCAACAGGAAAAGTGTTCACAACTATTGATACACTTGGAGACATACTGGTCGGACTTTCACTATAGTAGGAAATGTGTGCCCTTTAACTAGGATAACCACAACTGCTGAAGTGCCCCATAGGAAACCAACTGCTCTAGAAAGTGATACATCTAAGCCAGTAGTAACATTGATTTACTCAAGGAAACGTAGGAAATCTAAAACTAATGTTCCCGTTAGCAAACCTAAGATTGTTAAATCTATATCTGCTAACAAAAAGGAACCCAGTAAATCTTGGAGATCCATAGTTTCTGATATTCCATCTTCTTCTCTTGATGAATGCATGTCGTCCAAATTGTTCTCTGGTATTTGGACTCCGGCTGCTCCAAGCATATGACCGGAGATCGCTCTCAGCTCACCAATTTCGTCAATAAATTTTTGGGTACTGTAAAATTCGGAAATGATCACGTGGCAAAGATATTGGGATATGGTGATTACCGGATTGGGAATGTTACGATCTTAAGGGTTTACTACGTGGAAGGACTTGGACATAACTTATTCTTCGTTTAGCAATTCTGTGATTCGAACCTTGAAGTCGCATTTCGTCAACACACCTGCTTCATTCAAAATCTAGAAGGAGTTGATCTATTGACTGGATCTTGAGGTAAAAATCTGTATACTCTGTCTCTTGGAGATATGATGACGCCCTCTCCTATATGTCTCTTGTCAAAGGCCTTAAAGACTAAGTCTTGGCTATGGCATCGACGTCTGTCTCATCTAAACTTTGGTGCAATCAACCATTTAACCAGACACGGTCTTGTTCGAGGTCTACCTAAGCTAAAATTTGAAAAGGACCATCTGTGTTCTGCTTGTGCAATGGGTAAAAGCAAAAAAAACCCCACAAACCTAAATCTGAAGACACCAACCAAGAAAAACTCTATCTTTTGCACATGGATCTTTGTGGACCAATGCGTGTCGCAAGTGTTAATGGAAAGAAATACATCCTCGTCATTGTCGATGATTACTCTCGATTTACATAGGTAAAGTGCTTAAAGTCAAAAGATGAAGCTCCAGATTTCATAATCAAGTTTCTCACGATGATCCAAGTACGGATTAAAGTACCTGTCTGAAGAATCATAACGGATAATGGAACTGAATTTGTTAATCAAACTTTGCGTGAATATTATGAGAAGGTTGGCATCTCTCATGAAACATTTGTTGCTCGCTCTCCATAGAAAATGGTGTCGTTGAAAGACGTAATCGTACGCTAATTGAAGCTGCCCGCACAATGTTGATTTATGCAAAAGCTCCATTATTTTTATGGGCAGAAGCAGTTGCTACCGCATGTTATACCCAAAATCGTTCCATCATACGTCTTCGTCACGGCAAAACACCATATGAGCTTTTACATGACAAACTTCCTGACTTATCATTCTTCCATGTATTTGGTGCACTTTGTTATCCGATAAATGATAGCGAGAATTTGGGAAAGTTACAACCGAAAGCTGATATTGGTATTTTCATTGGTTATGCACCTACAAAGAAAGCATTTCGAATTTACAACCGACGTACCAGACGAATCATTGAAAAAATTCATGTAGATTTTGATGAGCTGACGGCAATGGCTTTTGAACACAGCAGTTTAGAACATGCACTTCGTGAAATGACTCCTGCAACAATCAGTTCAGGACTCGTGCCAAACCTTACTCCTTCAACACCGTTTGTACCACCTTTAAGAACTGATTGGGATCTTTTGTTTCAACCATTGTTTGATGAATTACTCAACCCTCCATCAAGTGTTGATCGCGCAACCCCTGAAATCATTGCTCCAATTGCTGAAGTAGTAACTCCAAAACCCGTTGCATCAACCGGTTCACCTTCCTCAACAACTGTTGACCAAGATGCACCATCGCCTAGTAACTCACAAACTTCACCTGAAACACAATCACCAGTCATTTCCACGATGTTGAAGAAGAGAATCACGACTTAGATGTTGCACACATGAATAACGATCCATTCTTTGGCATTCCAATTCCAGAAAATGATTCTGAAGCATCTTCTTCTTCGGATATTCCCACTATTGACATACTACTGCTACTCCTAACATCAGGAACACGGTACCAAATAGACCAAGGATGCATCTTTAACAACATCATTGGTGCAACAATCCTCGCAAGGGGTAAGTAGTTTGGGGGGGAGGTTCAAAGTCCTGCTTCCACAAGACTCCACTCCATGAACAAGCCTTATTTTTTGTTACTACAATGCCTTCTCTACATCAGTTTGAACCAAGAATCTAAAGACGTATTAAACTCAAACATGTTGGATTGAAGCAATGCAAGACGGAAGCTTTAATGAATTTGAACGTCTGAAGTCTGGGATTCCTTGTCCAAATAAAGTGATGGGTATTACTTTAAAATGGATCTATAAGGTGAAACTTGACGAATTAGGAGGAATTCTGAAAAACAAGGCTTGATTGGTGACTCGTGGTTACCGTCAAGAAGAGGGAATTGATTTTGAGGAATCTTTTTCTCCAGTGGCTAGACTTGATGCTATTCGAATTTTCCTCGCATATGTTGCTCACATGAATATGATCATCTACCAAATGGATGTTAAGACGGCATTCTGCGCGAAGAAGTTTATGTTAGCCAACCGGATGGGTTTGTGGATCAAGACAATCCGAATCATGTATACAAGCTTAAGAAGGCTCTCTATGGGTTGAAACAAGCTCCTCACGCGTGGTACGATCTATTGTCAAAGTTTATACTCTCTCAAGAATTCTCTAAAGGAACCGTGGATCCTACATTGTTCATCAGAAGACAAGGCAAAGATATTCTCCTAGTACAAATCTATGTTGATGATATAATCTTTGCGTCTACTACACCTAAACTATGTGACTAATTTTCAAAAATAATGTGTTCAATGTTTAAGATGTCGATGATGGGCAAAATATCATTTTTTCTAAGACTACAGATTTCACAAAGTCCTAGAGGCGTCTTTCTAAACCAGTCTAAATATGCTCTTGAGTCTTTGAAAAAATATAGTATGGAATCTAGTGACCCTATGGATACTCCCATGGTGGAGAAATCCAAACTGGATGAAGATCCACAAGGGAAAGCCGTTGACCCTATACACTATCATGGAATGGTTGGCACCCTTATGTATCTTATAACCAGTAGACTAGACCTTAAATTTGTTGTATGCATGTGTGCCCGGTATCAGGCAAAGCCTACCGAAAAGCACCTACATGCTGTAAAAAGAATCTTTAAATACCTACGAGGAACCGTTAATAGGGGACTCTAGTATCCAAAGGATTCTTCTATTGCTCTAACAGCTTATGCAGACACTGATCATGCGGGTTGCCAAGATACTAGACGAAGTACATCTGGAAGTATGCAATTATTGGGAGACAGACTTGTTAGCTGCTCATCAAAAAGGCAGAAAAGCGCTACGATATCTAGTACGAAAGCTGAATATATAGCCTTGTCTGGTTGTTGTGCTCAAGTCCTTTAGATGAGATCACAACTTACCTACTATGGTCTTGGATTCAATAAAATTCCAATGTACTGTGATAACCAAAGCGCTATTGCCTTATGCTGCAACAATGTTCAATATTCTCGATCAAAGCATATTGACATCAGATTCCACTTCATCAAAGAAAAAGTGGAGAATGGAGTAGTAGAGCTTTACTTTGTCAACATGGAGTATTAGCTAGCAGACATCTTCACTAAAGCCCTATACAGAGAAAGAATTGAATTTCTTATCAATAAGTTGGGAATGCGAAGTTTTACCCCTGAGATATTGAAACAGTTGGCAGATGAAGCTGAAGAATAGTGGTGGTACCTATTCTGATATCATGTGTATCATATGTATATATTCAAAACCAGAAAAACCAAAAAGATTTTCATTGTCAAGAACCTTTATAAAAACAAAATACAAAAATATAAAATATTTAAAACCATCAGAAAATGCTTTTGAAGGACATTTGACCACTCAAACAACGACTAAAACTCTTTAAATAGAAAACGGGTCATTGTTTGAGGGGGAAAAATATCAAATATCTTCTTCATATACAAAATAGAGTTTAAAGGGAAAAGGTTTTTTTAAATATTACGGGAATATCATTTTTAAGGAAAGTTAATTATGTTTAGCTTATGTGTGCATTATGTTATGTGTTTTATGCCTTTAGGATTTAATGTGTGAATTTAAGTGGGTTAGGTTTGCTAGTTAAAACATTAGGGTTCTAAGTGTGTCAATGGTTAAAAACTAAAAATTGCCTAATACAACTTATAATTTACAAAAATTAAAGGTGTATAAACTTGTGGGGGGATGGTGACAAAATCTAATTAGTTTTTATCACCACGGTCCTTTTACACACACAAACTTGCACTTGAACTTATTTTCCTCTCTTAAAACCATTTCGATCGCCTCTCCTTGATCTCCATTTCCAGCCGTTTTCATCACAAGGTACAACATGAAAATGTTTTTCCTTATCACCTTAATCTTCCTACGTCTCAAAGGAATTGGGTTTTTATCCACTCTTGATCTCGTAATTCACCTAATTCTCATATTAGGGTTCTTGGAAATCAAATAGGTTTAAATCTCCAAAATTAGTGAGGGGTTTTGTTGCTTTAGGTGTGTATAGCACTCGGTTAAAACAGTTTTGAATGTGGTTATCATTTTTTTAGGTTTTAATTGATTGTATGTTCGAAAATTTAGATTTTTGTGTTTTAATGTATAAAGTTTGTGGGTTTTATGTTAGGAAGCTAGTTTTCCTTTTCTAGAATGAGTTTGAATGTCTAAACACATACCCTTGTTAGTAAAAATCTTGAATGTATGCATTTCGTAGTATGTTTATACTCGTTTTGAAAATTGTATGCGTTCTTGGTTCTTTCTGTGGTGATTTCTGTGATATCTGTACCTACATGATGTGCTTATATGATAAAAATGACAAATGATTCACTCTTGAAGAACAAAAATCATGTTTGTAAAATTGAGTGTGAACCGATCTATCAGTTTCCTTTAGGAACCGAACTACCAGTTTTCCATTATGAACCGAACTACTAGTTTCCCTTTGTGAACCGAACTACCAGTTTTCCATTGTGAACCGAACTACTTGGTTCCCTTTGAGAACCGAACTACTAGTTTTTCCTTTATGAACCGATCTATTGTACCACTTAAGGAACCGATCTATTAGTTTTCTTAAGGAACCGATCTACTCGTTTTCTTTTGGAACCGATCTATTGAGCCACTTAAGGAACCGATCTATTGAAGCCTCTTAAGGAACCGATCTATTAAATCTATTAAGGAGCCGATCTATTGGTGACATTTAGAAAATAGTTTATCCATCAAGACAAAAAACACTTAAGATCAAAATTTCCATATTAAAAGGCGATTTAAAAACCTGATTTAGGGAGCTAATTAAAATTGGTTAATTTTGCACTCTATTCAAGTTAATCTGGCTTAATTTCAAGTAAATCAAGGATAACTAAAATAAGACTTAGGGTATCAAAATTCTCTAACTAGTTAGAATGAACACGATTCCTAAATGATCAAACAAGTTTCCTAAATACCCTAAGCATTTATGTCAATCTAAGTTGTCATTCAAAGGAATAGATCTTATAAAGTGCTAAAAGTCTTAGAGTGCCCAATATTTAAGAAATTTTTGCATCATGAAACAACTTAAAGTGCTCACTTGAAAGGTCTCTATAGTGTATTATATAAAATTGGTTATATATAAACTGTATTGATCCTTTCTTAGCAGAATCATAGAAACCACAAAAGCTCAGCAAATTGCTTTGGATGATGCTCTAGTCGTCCCTGCTAATCGTCTTAAGATTGGGAAATGCAATCACCGACTAAGCTCTACTCTTAAATCCAATAAACCCACTATTCAAGTGGTTTTAGACGCTCTGAAACTCACTCCCTTCTATAAAGCATTTAAGATCACTGCTAATGTACCAGAAATCTACATCCAAGAGTTCTGAGCCATTGTCTCCGTCCGTCATAAATCACTTCATTTCAAGATGAACGATAAAAGCCACACTCTTAACCTTGAAAACTTCAGGGACATGCTCCAGATTTATCCTAGACTCCCAGGTCAGAAATTTAAAGATCCTCTATTTGAAGAGGAAATTCTCTCTTTTATTAGAGATCTTGGTCACACTTGAGAGATAAAGGTCTTAACTGATGTCAATGTTAACCACATGCATCGACCCTGGAGATCATTTGCTGCTATCATCAATAGGTGTCTAAGTGGAAAAACTACTTACATAGATAGTCTTCGCTTGTCACGTGCTCAAATCATTTAGGGCATGTATCATAAGAAGAATGTTGATTATGTCTACCTACTGTAGGAAGACTTGGTATATCAAGTGGAGAACAAGAACTCTAAGAAGAATAGTTACATGTGTTATCCACGATTCACCAAAGTCATCATAGACTACTTCATGTCAAAAGATCAGTCCATATCAAGGAGAAACAAGATGTTTTGGCACACTGCCAGAAATGACCCAATGTTTAACACGATAAGAGTTATCTCTAGACATCAGGACACACAGATATACGGTGCTATTCTCCCTGATTAATTGACTAACCAATAAATGAAGGATTTCAAAGCCTACAAGCAGTACTACGCTGTCGCATCTAGAGCAGAACCTCCAAAGGAAAAAACAAAGTACAAGAAGAAGGCAGATGAACCCATCACTCCTTCCAAGCCTAAGTCTGCTCCAACGGTTAAAGGTACAAGACTCAAGAGTCCAGGTAAGGTGACCAAGTCAGGTAAGAAATGGAAATTTGCATCGATGCCGAAAGTAAAAGGACTGGAAACTCTATCTGAAGTGGCATTGTCTGAGCATGAACAAATGAAAATTGCCATCAAAAGAAGCAAGATACAATTTTACAGCTCTCATGCAAGTGGCTCAGGTGACGGAGTTGACACTCAGTCAAAGGTTCCTGATGAGCAACAACAAAATGTATCTGGTATAAATGAAGGAGCTGGTATCGAACCAGAGGTTCCTGATGTACCCAAATATACCTCAAAGAGTGAAGAAGAATCTTGGACATTCAGTCAAGGTGATGATAATGATGCAGATGAAGAGTCAGACGCGAATGATGACAGTAAAGAAACTAAATCAGATGATGACGGAGATGATTTTGTTCACCCAAACTTGACAACTTATAAAGCAGATGATCAAGAAGAAGAAGAAGAAGAAAAAGCA
The DNA here is from genome assembly GCA_026074375.1 of Tanacetum coccineum. Classification (NCBI taxonomy): domain Eukaryota; kingdom Viridiplantae; phylum Streptophyta; class Magnoliopsida; order Asterales; family Asteraceae; genus Tanacetum; species Tanacetum coccineum. Next base: position 80,088 of record BQNB010002898.1, read on the forward strand.
GATGATGATGAAGTGTCTTTTGATCAAAAAGTGTCTACACCGCCAGATCATGAAGTCACAAAAGAAGATGAAAATCAAGAGGGTAATGATTATATTAATGAAGGTGTAGAGGAAGGAGAAAAAGAAGATGAACTGTACAGAGACGTAAATATTAATCTGGAAAGAAGTGATGCTGAAATGACCAATGCTCAAGCTAACAAAGAAACAGACGATGCTCATGTGACTCTAACTGTCGAGCCTCCAGTAGTGAAACAACAAAGCTCTTTTGTTTCATCAGACTTGGTGTCAAAGTACATTAATCCTTCTCCAGACACACGTATTGACTCTGTATTAAATCAAAACATTTAGTCACATAATCTTATCAATGTACCAGTTTCTGTCGTTGCTGTGACTCCATCTTCTGATACTAATACTCCTCAACCACCTATTCCCATCATTCAACCTCTACAACAAACACCATCTTCCACAACAACAACAACTAATCCAACAACGACTTTGCCAGAAATTCCCAACTTTGCATCGTTATTCGGTTTTGTTCAAAGGGTATCTGCATTGGAAACTAAAATGTCTGAGTTCAAACAAACAAATCAATTTGCTGAAGTTGTCTCCTCTATTCCTGGCATTGTTGATAACTACCTTGCTTCTAAGATGAAAGATGCAGTGGATGTGGCTGTTCAGCTATAATCAAACAAGCTCAGAGAAGAATCTCAAGCTGAGAATCAAGAATTCCTCAATCAAATAGACTCAAACATAAAGGCTATAATCAAGGAGCAAGTTAAAGCTCAAGTCTCCAAGATCATGCCAAAGGTTGAGAAGTACGTCACATAATATCTAGGAGCTGAAGTGTTGGTTAGATCAACCAATCAACCTTAGACGTCTTATGCAGCAGCAGCTTCTCTCTCAGAATTCGAGCTAAAGAAGATTCTCATTGACAAAATAGAGGAAAATAAATCAATAAACAGATCAGACGTTCAGAAAAATCTCTACAATGCATTGGTCAAATCGTACAACTCTGACAGAGACATCCTTACCTCATATGGTGATGTTGTCACATTGAAAAGAGGCCGAGATGATCAAGACAAGGATGAAGACCCCTCCACTGGATCAAACCGAGGGTCGAAGAGAAGGAGATCAGGCAAGGAAGTTGAGTCATCAAAAGAACTAACGCATACGGAGCCTAAGTCTACAAGTTCTTCTAAAGGTGCATCCAGATCTCAACCAAAATCTTCAGGCAAGTCTACTCATGCAGAGAAGCATGGTCAAAAGATTGATGATTTAGAAGATTAACCACATGAAGAGTTCAATACAGGAAATGATGATGTAGCTCTTGTAAGAGAGACACAAGATGTTGATGAACGTCAGTAGAATCCATCAAGCTCTCCAACTCCTGATCGTGAATGGCACACAACAAAGACTGTTGAAAACCGTCCTCCTCAACCATAGATAACTCAGTTGGCTCAAGCTTCAGGCACTCAATCTTTGTTTAATGAGTTTCTGGCTACTCCCATCGATTTCTCTGCCTTCATAATAAACCGGCTCAAAATTGAATATTAATCGGCTCACCTCAAAGTTGATACTCCTGACTCTGAAATTATTAGCCGGTCCAACATTTGAGTTAATGAAAGGTTCGTGTAGAGTTGTGGGAAATTGAATACTTCCATGAAAGAATGTAGGCAATAGCAACTACTGATAAATTAGACTGGAACAACCCTGAAGGATAGCAATATCCACATGATCTGTGTAAGCCCTTACCATTGATACCAAATTCACGAGGTCGTCGAGTAATACCTTTTGATTACTTCATCAATAACGACCTTGCGTATTTAAGTGGTGGTGTCTCAAGCCGAACTTATGCTACTTCAGTGACGAAGACAAAGGCTGCAGATTATGGACACATCAAATGGATTGAAGACTTGGTGCCCAAAATCACCAGGGAGAGTCAAGTGTCCGATTGTTCTACGACAAAACATGCGCTTTGGGGAAACTCTCACAGGGGGCGAAAAAACGTTATCAATTCTATGGATATGCTGTTAAAGGGGATCTCTGCTCGTTGATGTCTTCTCCAAAAACAGAATCATTGGAATTAAGAGCCTTAAGATTGCGAATGCACAATTACCAAAATATTTTGGAATGGATCACTGTTCGTATAGATGATGACAAGTTGTACACATTTAAAGAGGGCAATTAAAAACAAATTTGCCTAAAGTACATATAAGACATGCTGCTTCTCTTATAATCAAGGGCAAGTGAAAATCTCTATATTGAGGAATGGTCTACAGACTTCGCCTTCAAGATATAGAAGACATGCTGCTTCTTCTTGTTCAAGGCAAGTTGACAAATCTCAACGTTGAGGAACGTCTTGCTTTGGGTGTCTCACTGCGAATTTTTACAAGAAGCGTTGTCCTCAAAAGGCGTATGGAAGATCATCAGTTAGGTGTTGAAAGCTATCAAAAGAAGCTCAACCTCACAAGGCCGAATACTTATAGATCAGATCTTAAACGAAAGACACCATATACAGCATACTCCAATCCCAAAGGTTTCATATACTAGAATAAAGACAAGAAAAATAGATTGATGCGTATTGATGAACTACACAAGTTTAGTGACAGTACACTCAACGATGTTCGGTCTGCCCTTGATGATATTCTGAAGTGAATTCGGATGGAGTACTTGCCACAGACAGTTTGGAGAAATGTAGACAGGGAAAGAGTAGGAGCTATGATCTAGGACATTGATCGACAACTCATCAACAGAAGGTTATTAAGGAGCCTGGAAAAATTGGTTGGTGGGAGATTGTACGGGGGAGACCTTCGGCTGCTGGAAAGGACCATATGACTTGTGAATTTGTATATATGTAGTGTAGACTTAATGGTGATTCTAAGGAGTGCTCGAGTACAAAATTTTCAAGAGTTTCTTAATAAATTCAAAAAAAATTCAAATTATTATACTCAGTACTGTTTTATATACCCTCAAATATTGAGGGGGAGCATTAAAATGTTCCTATTATATATTGTGTTACATTTTGTCCCCGAACGTTTAATCAATTGATATCCAAAATATCTAGGGATTAACATTTTGGATAAGGGGATAAAATGTGATTAAACTATGATTAAAACTGAATCTAATTTGTACTGAAATGTGATCATATAAAATAGACTCAATGCACTCTACACTTAGCATGTACTACGATTACGGTGGACATGTTAAGGGGGAACTTTTAGTGATTATGAAAAACTCTCAAAGTGTAAATCTTTTGATATTTATATCAAACACTTTGATTGAAATTTTTAATGTTTTTGGTTTTGATTATGATGGAATACCCAGAAGACCGACTATGTACTTAAACTTATGGAGTTATAAGGTGGTTAGGCTTGGTATTCAAATCCCATGATCCAGCCAGAACCGGAGGGATCTACCCCAGGGATATCCATTAGATAGTGTAGAAGTCTATAGGTATGATACCAAAGGAGAAAAAGTGAGAATCGGGAATAATGCCTACTGAGATGGAGCTAGCACTGGAATAAACCCAACAAGGTGTTAGTTATGAAGTCTCGGTAAGCATTGAAGGGGTTGAAGAATGAAAAAGAAATGTAAGGATAAAGGGTGAAAAGAAAGAAGCCCTCCATACACTTAGGCAGAAACCGGGTCAATACATAAACTGTCAGAAACACTAAGTTGTTGTCTGACATTGAAGACAGTCATGGACCCAGTGACGCTATGCACAACCCTCCCTAGCCACTCAAGGTCTCTCAACAGACTCTTGTTTCATTTCTCACAGAGATTACACGCATTTCTATCAACTTTCTCACTCCGAGTTAGTTGATATTGAAAAGGTGGCAGTCTGCTCCAGCCTCTGATCACTAAAACCAAAGTGCACTATTGAGTCTAGAGCCAAAAGAGATCATCCATAAATCTCATTAGGACACCTGTCAAAATTATGCTTGCTAAGTCACACAATGTGAATAACAAGATATATATTAAGAGTCCTACGCATTATCCTTGTGATTTTGCCAGAACATCCGAGTGATATTACTCACAGTGAAGATGGAAATCCTACTTGAGCGATTTTATATGAATCAAACTTATGACAACTAGAAAGAAACGATGGTGCGATTCTATAAGAATCAAACTTGTTCCAGGTTATGAATTGACGATTGATGATGAATTTTGAAATGATTAACACTCTCGATGTGTCAAATTGATTTTCTATTCAATCGGTGAGATAGTAACTTCAAAACCACTTTAGCAAGTGACACGTCGATTGATTTTTCAAATCAATTTTTTCTATTCAATCGGTGAGATAATAACTCACTGGTTCACTCTTATCATGCTGTCTGCTTTGAGACGTTCTAGTAATGAGAACTTGTTTGAGTTGATGAAGTCTAATGCATATGTGTATAGAAAAGATTTGATACTTCAGCTGGAAATCCTGTCCAAGGAGATTCTTCTTAAATGGAATCTACCTGATCACAGGTCGATCCTCACATATTCGAAGGTTACTCTAACCTAACACGACAAATGACAAAGCCATATCGCTCCCAGCTTTTTTGCTAACTGTTTATTTTTGAATATATAAAGATGGTCTTGGAGGTACCTTTCCAGCTGGCTCACAAATTCATAGCCGCATCTCATAACGTCGACCTACATTTTATAAAAGAACCCATGGAAACTCCGTACATTTTCAAACAGCCACTAGCTCTGATGGCCGTACGTCTTGTCTTGAAGTGACGAAATATTAAAGACAATGAAATGTCAAAGAAGTTTTCCATCACTCGGTTATTTGAACGATCTTTCTCGAGTGACGAAGGTATAAAGTTAAAAAGAATATCAAAGATACATTGTTACCTGGCTTTTCAAACATCAAGAACATATGAGCATGTCGGGCGTCGAAAAGTCACAAGTTACAAATGAAAAAAATTTACAAATGGCAAAAAGAGATATGTTTGTTAGAATGACTTAAGGTGTTCAAGATCGCATTCAAGTCAAGATAATGAACAAGCGCAAGCCTAAAGTCAATGATCGCTAATCAAGTTTCACAAGATAAAGAACTAGGATAACAAGACTACGGCTAAAAATTGAAGACATTCATAAATGTAGAGCTTAAGTTTTGTAAATTAGAGGACCTCCCTTAGGGGAGAATTGTAGAATTCAAATAAGGATCGGTCACTCGTTTCAAATTCTACTTCAGCCGAGTCCCCCACCAATGTATTGTTAGTAATGCTAACCGTAGCCAACGGGGGGGGAAAAAGGAAAAGACCCATGGAAAGCCCATAAGGCCCATCCATAGCCGGCCAAGGTTAGTGTTTATACACCTCTCCGTGCCTTGTAGAGGTGGTTGGTTGGTTGTATTTTTTCACATAGTTAATGTATTTCCTTTCTTTTACTTTCTCTTACTAGAAATACGTCCTTCCTTCCACTGTCTTCTCTCTCTAATCTTGTTTTAAAGATTACTAATAATTCTTCAAAACATTACTACCAAATCGTTTTACTACGTCGAAGGCTAATCACAATTTTATTCTCTTGTTGGTCAAATTTGTGATGTGGATTTAGAAGTTGCTTTTTGGAAATCTTCATGTCATATTTGTGATTTAAAAGGCAATGACCTTCTCACAGGCTATCGTGGAACATATCTTTATTCAATCACTCTTCAAGTAACAACTTCTCTTAATCTAATTACTAATGCTAAGCGTTCATCTTCCTCAAGCATGGTATTGATGCATCTCGTCTCTCATAATTGAACTTCAACACCATCAACTTGCTTTCAAAGAATGATATTGTGAATGGCCTTCCAAAATTGAAATTCGTCAAATATCATCTTTGTTTTTCTTGTGAGCTGGGAAAAGTCAAACGTAGTTCTTTCAAGACTAAAATTAACCCAAACTCAAAAGGACGGTTACATCTTCTACACATGGACTTATGTGGTCCAATGAGGATAGAAAGTATAAATGGAAAAAAATATGTACTTGTGATTGTTGAGGAATACTCAAGATACACATAGTCCAGTTCGTGAGGTCCAAAACAAACACCAAAAGTTCTCATCAATTTCCTCAGAATGATTCAAAGAGGACTTCATGCTCAAATAAAAACAGTGTGATCTGACAGAGGCACGAAGTTTTTGAATAAGACTCTTCAAACATACTTTTCACACTAAGGTATTAAACACCAAACATCAATTGCTCAAACACTTGAACAGAACGATGTTGTCGAAAGACAGAGCCGTACTCTTATTGAGGCTACTCGAACAATGCTAAGCGCCGCTAAACTTCCACTATTTTTTTGGGCTGAAGCAATTGAAACTGCATGTTTTACACAAAACCATTCACTCGTAATCCCTCGACATGAGAAAACACCATACCACATAATAAATGGGAGAAAACCTACTGTTAAATTCTCACATATGGCTCCTTATCACATTGTTAGAGATGGTGAAAATCTTGACAAAATAAAGAAGAAGGTGAGCAGGTGATTTTTAATGGTGTATTCTACTTATTTCAAAAGTACAGAGTATACAAAAACAAGAGAACAAGATGATATGCCGAGACTATTCATGTTAATTTTGACGACCTTAAATGGCATCAGATCACGACAGTTCTGGCCCCGCACCACAATGTCAGATAATGGCACTTGAACATAATAGTTTAAGTCTCGATTCCCAAAGTCAAGAAAATGTTCCCTAGCAATTAGACATATAAACAACATCACTTAAATGAGTTAGAAAATGCTAAATAGTACCATGTTCGATGAATAGTTCAATGGATCTACTCAAGGTTGTGTTGAAGTTTCTGTTTGTGTACTCACTTTTAGATGCATCCGACGTCAACAACAAGACATAACTCGTATCTTCTTCAACTAGACGCGTTGCCTCTAGCATTTAACTCAAGGTAATATTCAAACAGCACTTGAACCTACAACTTAAGAAAAAACTGTCCATGCTAATGAGAACATCCATCAAGCAGAAAATGCATAGGTTAACGAAGATGAATTTATCAACATTTTCAACATACAAGTACACGAAGTGGGAGAGTCATCTTCTCGCCATGTTGATTCGTCAAACATGCATACATTAGAACATCCATTAGAACAAGTTCTTGGAAATCCTTCACAACCAGTTAGAACAAGACGACAGTTAGACATTGATGGCGAAATGTGTATGTTTGCACTCACCGTGAGTCAAGCAGAACCAAAGAACATCAAAGAAGCAATGGCTGATCATGCTTGGATCGAAACGATGCACGAGGAACTTCATCAGTTTGAACGACCAAATGTTTGGGAATTAGTCGACAAACCATATTGCAAAAATGTTATCAACATGAAATGGTTGTGGAAAAACAAATGTGATAAAGAGAACACTGTAATTCGTAACAAAGCACGTCTTGCGACTAAGGGGATATCTCAGAAGAAGGAAAATAGACTCAAAGAATCATGGCACTATTTTGCTCATTGAAGCCGATAGGTATTCATGTCGTGTGCAGCACACAAATCATTTCCCGTCTACCAGAAGAACGTCAAGACAACTTTCTTTAACACGCTCTGAAAAAGTGTACTGTAAAAATCAACCAGATGGATTGCGAGATACACATCAATCCCTGACAACGTAAGTACCGTCTCAAAAACGGCACTAAGGACTTAAGCAATCTCCACAGTCGTGGTACGATAAAATGCACCAAATCCTGTATCTAAGAGGTTTCTTTCCAAAGGTTCATTGATTCATGATATTCATAACTAAACAGGCGAAGACAATATTGCTTGTGTAAATTTAGGTAATGATATCATTTTTCGGATTTACAAACCCAAAACTTTCTAAAAAAAAGTTTGAAAACAATGCACACAAGTTCGAAATGTCTATATGAGCTGAAATTATTTTTTATAGGACTTCATTCTTCACTTAAACCTCACGTCCATCTTTATAAACCAAGCTAAGTATGCCCAAAAAGCCTACTTACAAAGCATGATAAGAGCCATGTAATAGCATTGGTAAATCAATGGCTACAAAATCCCTACTACATCTAGACTGTAGTGAACACCCGTAGACCAAACGAAATAGCCATAGCATGGTCGGGTTCACTCTTGTAGCTTAATAACGAAGTAACACCGGAATTGTACAATGCAACATGTTTGTGTGCGCTTAGTCAAGCTAGACCAACAGAACAATGCACCTCAAGAGGGTACACGATCATTCCCCGATCCTTAAAGAAACCAGATATGGACTCCTGGTATCCGATAAGGACACCGTTTAGAACTAAGTGATTGTTTCAGACTCATACGGCATTTGTCATGAGCATGCAAAAGCACTTCTGGTGGTATACAATTTCTAGGTGGTGATAAGCTCGTTAGTTGGTTGTCCAAGAAGCATGACTACACTTCTATGTCAACCGCCAAAGCCGAGTATGTGTCTCTATCTGCGTAGTTGTGTCTTAAAGTCTCTGGATGAGAAACTCTCTCACAATTATGGCTTCACTTTGATAAGAATACTATGTATTGTGACCAAAGTCCATAAACCATCCGTACAACTCGGATATCACTCTACCACCCACCAACACATTATTCAATATCACTTAATCAAAGAACAGTTGAAAAGGGGTATTTTTGAATTATGTCTTGTTGGGAACTGGATAGCAGTAGATATCTTATTTACTAACTCTGAGCGCAAGATAGGTTTAGTACCACTTCTTCAGGCGAATCGTAATGAATGTTTGACCCTCCACAAACTGGAATTTTGGGCAATAAATATGCGTGATATACATCAAACTCGAGTTGGTAAATATTTTTAAAAAAGAAAAAATAGAAAAACCGTCAAAAAACAAAATAACAAAACGAAATTTTCTAAAATACCAAAAAGAATCTTCTGACATGTCCTCTTGGAATCGATTAACATTTTCTACTAGAAATTCGATTACATTGACACGGTTGGTAAGTAGAGTTTGAGCAAGAGTTCAACTTTTTAAAACATGTCACTTCTAATGTTTCTTATGACTTAGGCAGGTGCATAACCCGAACTTCAATGTAAGGAAAGTGTATCGTCAAAGGTAACTTATCCTATAAAAACTAGAAGGTCAATAGTTTTCGGTCTTTACTAAGTAAATCAAAACATGCAAAGAGTTTTGACTCATGAAACTATTGGCTTACAAATAACTTCATACTGGTATCATATCTTAACCCGGACCCAAATTCATAAGGGGATGTATGCAATCAATGCGCTTACTCTAGAAAGAAATATGAAATATTCTTAAATTTTGTTTGTAAAAACCGTTGACATAATTTTTTAATAACTTTGAAATGCAAATACTTAGTATAATAGATTATGGTATCTTTCAAATTTGTGGTATGTCTTTTTCAAATGTTGTTTTCAACACTCCGTCACCTCATATAATACTGAACACAATTTAATCTTCCCCACTAAAGACAAAGAAAGAAGCAGCTTCTAGGTCGCCCCTAATAGGTAGGAACGCCCCTCAGATAAATATGAGGACATCGTCGAAACCCGCCCACAAAGACGTGGATGTTTCTGGCTAGAAATACTACACTCATTCGTAGCAGAAATACACACCTCTTTTTGCACAATTTTTCCAGAATAACTTTCTTTCACTACTACCGTCTTCCTTTTTAAATCTCTTGATCACTAACATAGTTTAATCTTGTTTCAAGTGATCCAATCTCATCTTCTATCTTCTTCCATCTTCTATCAAGTGCAAGAATGGAACCTCTATTCGCCAAGAACGAAGTGTTGTAATTAGGTGATATATCCTTCTTCTTTAATATCCAAAACTCTTATTTCTTGATTCTTGTGTTGTGTGAATAAAATCAACAGTAGTATAAATCAGAATTGTGTTGAATCGTGTGTTTGTTAGTATTTTAGTCATTAAAATACATTGGTGAAGTGGTAGATTGGTTCTAGCTAAGATTAGGACTCGATATTTAGCTTAGTGTTAGAAAATAACGTAAGCGAAGTGTAAACGATTTTCTACGCCTAAAGGGAGCTTGTTGACATAGTGAAATCTCGAGTCGGATACTCGAGAGTGGAGTTTGGCGAAGAAGAGCTTCGTTGAATCCTACCACATTATCTCTGTGTTGTGGTTGATATGTTCTATCCGCTACCTTTCATCTTTTACTTACACTATATTTATTATTTGTATTGTGATTGTGTTGCAAGTAGTTAGATACATTAGTCGTTCATATTTTTGGTTGATCTTGCATATATTCGAATCTAGTGTTTTTATAAACAAAGTTTTTTAAAACGCCAATTAACCGGTAAACTATTCAACCCCTCCCCTTCTAGTTTCCATAATTGGTATCAGAAGCCGAGGTCACTCAAGATTGTTAAAATATACTGTATGTTAAAGCTTGGATCGATCTATGGATTCCGACAAATATCTAGAAGGGCAATCTATACAAATACCACCACTTTTCGAAAGCAATAGTTTTATCTATTGGAAAAATAGATTCGAAACGTATGTAAAATCAAAAGATCTTGATCTTTGGCATGTTATTACCAACGGTGATTTTCAACCTATTAAACAAAAATCAGAAACCAAATTAGATGAGATTATCCCTCTTGAAAAATAAAGTGATGATCTTAAAAAGAGCTGCAGAAAAAATAGACGAATCCAAAAGTTGGATATATACAATTTTTACCAAGTAAAGAATAGAATGAACTTTCATGTAATTGGTAAGTGTTTAATTACACACACCTTTTACCTTTAAAACAATTAAAATAACCAAAAACTACTTAAAATGCCAAAAATATCTTGTTTTGCTAAAATGTTGTGCATGAACGATATCTAAGAAAAGAAGGAACAAATATCGAAGCCAATGACAAAAACTGTACACGGATGGAGAAAGCGTGGATAAGGACAAAGTCCAAACAGAAGCCCAAGGTGAAAAGTCACCAATTCAACCCCGACAAATCCAAAGTCAAAAGTGAAGAAAAAGCATTTAGGCAAAATTTGCCAATTCGCATAACTTATTTAACTGAAGAAAAAAGAGAAAAACATACTATGATGATGCAAAACGTCAATCTCCAAAAAATACCACATTTGTCAGAAAAACTACCATCTCATTATTCTTGCTACAAAAGGACCTACTTTTGCAAACCCTTAACTAACGCTTAAGGAGGGTGTAATCAGCCAACCTCCCAAACGTTTATAAACGACAGAGGACGTGTGTTTCAAAACACACGAACCATAAGGGACCATGTTGTAACAAACCCACAACCCACAACCTTTTTTTTGAAACACTGTACATCTCCTATAATTTTTCCCGCCAATCACCCAAACCCCACATCCCGTCATAATCAAACCTCGTTGACTTCACCACATCACTCCAAACCCTTAACAATTATAAACCACACACCCCACATGGGTCAATGAAACAGCTTCAAACCTAATTGACCTGATTGGCCAAAACTAATGGGAAGCTGTAATGATTTTAGTGGCACCAAGGAAAATGAAGGCCGGAGTGCTTTGGTTTACACACTCACAACAAGCACAATGGGACGTGTTTTGTGTTCCTACAAAGATGCACACAGATTGAATTTAAGAAGAAAAGACCAAACCCTACTTATTTCTAGAAAACTTTGTAAGCCATTGTGGCAAAGTGGGAAATTTGAAGTGTAGTGTTTAGCTCATTATATTTTCAACTTAGATTTTGACTCTAAGGTACTGTACTCTCTTTAATGAAAATTTTCCAGTTTACGTTTTACAATGTTTCTAGATTACTTGTGTTCTTCTTTAAAAACCATATACTCTTAAAGATAGCACGTTATAATCGTTTTAAAAAGCTTTGATACAAAAATTTAAGAAAAATTAAAAAGGCAAAAAAAAGTCACCTGTTAATACCTAAAGGAGAATAAGTGCAAAATGGATGGCTCATTGTATGCTTAGTATAGCAATATTTATAAGCATTGGTAGTCTTAGAGCTTATTTAAGCGATTGGACAGTAAATCCTGTTTTGAGCAGAGGAATGCAAGTATACTCCTTCTTTTTAAATTATTGGCTTTAAAATTTCTGTAGCAACTTATTTTCACTTATTTATGTCTTAATTTGGCCTATTTGTCTTTTCTTTTTACTTTTTAGTGCTTAACATGCTTGGTTTAATAAGACTGTTCATTGAAAATTTTGTGCCTAAACAATCTTTATATAAAGTTAATTCCGGTAATAAAAAGATAAAGGTGTTGGGATTGCCCAAAATGGTCAAAAAGGGCAATGTCATGGGTGGGTCATGTTGCCCAACTTTGCTTAAAGTATTAAGCCATTTAAGTTTAGTTCCATGTTTGTTAAGTTCAAAAGAGTGTTTTCACAATTTTTTGTAGTTGTTCTTTAAGGCTTTGGTTTTTGAAAGAGATACTAGTAGCTTATTTGAGAACTCTTGGATACTTATTTTAGTTTCAAAGTGTGTCCCATTTTGATGGCTAAACAATGCTAAAATGTTTTGGATCATTTGTCAAAACGTGCCAAATGTTTGTGTCAACTCCTTTAGAACAAAAAAAAAGCCCCTTTTTCAACAAAAAAAAAAAAACCACAAGGTTTTAACTTGTTTTTTTAGCATATGAATTTTAATATGAAGCTCCTTCACAAAAATCACCACCGTTTAATCTGTTTACCAGCTATTTTCATTTTAAGCTTTTTGTGACACTAATTTCACAACTTGTCACGATAAGCCCCTTTTGTTAGTCATTTCCCCTGGTGCTAAGCACCCTTTCAAGCCCACCTTGCGACTTAATTTCCCTTAATCCACTATTCTTTTACTTTTTTAGATTGCCTTAGGTCCATTGATAAGCTCTAGTGGCCTTAAGCCTTAGCCCCCTAGATTGCTTAATGTTAAGCCAAAAGTGCCATTTTAACTATTTTGAACTCAGAATTAGGATTGTGGCTTATTTTAGTCTTTTGGCTTTTATGACTGATTTTCTTAGCTTATATTGTATTTGTAGTTCATATTAGGATTAACGTTTTCCCTTGTTCTTGGCTTATCTTGCCCTTAAAACAAGCTAGCGAGACTTAAAAGTCCACCTGAGCAGTACTAACCATAAGTTAGTACTGCTGAGTGTTTAAGCCAATTTCTGGCTTATTGGGCTTATTCATTTGCTTAGATTTTTGTTCCTAGTAGTTCATAATGTTGGTGTGTTAAGTTGTGTTTGCTCATTTTCCCCATTTTTTTTTTTTTTTTACATTTTTGTTTGTTGGGGGGGGTTGTATTTTTCTTTCTTTGCTTAATTGTTCATAAAAGTGATTAAGAAAAGCCAATTTTTGCTTTAAGCTCAATATAAGCCACTGCCAAACAAAAAGCTTTTTTTTAGCTTATTTTTAGCTTTTCTCAAAAAGTCGTAGTTAGAAAAAAAAATGATAAGCTTCATGTGTTCTACCAGTTTTGGTTTAAAAAGTTTTTCTAAAAAAAGAGAGATAAGGGGAAACCCACCCGGAGCAAGACCGAACCGGTCGCCCTCAAACTCCCTCAATACACCGCTTTTTTAGATAACCTCTCCATACCGCTGTGGGCCCTTGGGTCGTTTTCTGTAGACCCCTTGGCACCTTGGTAATTTTATGGGGTTTTGCCCTTTTAGCAGAAGCTCGTTTGAGCTTATTATGCGGCTTATTCATAACTGTAATTTTGGTGTCTTATTGCTTAGATAGTTTTAGGGAAAGTAAATTTTAGTAATTATTTTTCAGAATTTTTAAAAATATTTTAGTAATTTTTTTATAATTTAAATTTCGTAAAAAGTTTAAAAAATTCATAAAAAAAATACAAAACTACAAAAAAAAATATTTTTCTTTTTTAGGAAACTTCTTTAGTCATATTTACGTGAAAAATAAAAACTTTCGTAGGGTTAATTTTTTAAACTTGTGATTTTTAAAGAACGGGTCCGGGTACTGATCTTGACTTGACTCATTGTGAGGTCAAACGACATCCGTTTTAGCTATCTTTTTTCATTCTTCAATTATAAGTCCCCAATAAGTTTAGAAGTAAAAAGTTTCTTTGTAGCTTAAATTTTTAAGATTTTAAGTTTGTTGACCCCTTGTTCGGATTCCTGCTCTCGCGTTTTCAGCTTATATTTCATAATTCTTAGTTTTTCTCAATCGTTTTGTTTTTATTGATTAATTTACTGTCTACCTCCCAATCATTAATCTCATCAAACTCCAATGTGTTCCGACTGTATCGATTCTCACCACAACCTCCGTTGTGGATAAACCCCGGGGATATTCCTATACTACTCTCGTTTTCATTATTGTTTTTTTTTTAAATTTAACTTATTAGATATATTTTATTATATATATTATATAAATATTAAGAACCAATCAATTTTGCTGCCCGTTGCCGGGGAGCTGTGGTGAAACCGATTATCGTTAACTTTGTCAAGAACGTTGATCTGTAATATTATCATGAGATAAAATAAAACCCTAAAAGTAACAAAAATATTTTCATTTTCTTTATATAAATATCAATATTTAAAACAAAACCAAAAAGATAAAAAACATGTCTTTTAATTATCAAGAAAATACACAAATTGGTAAAAATACAAAAAATATAATATTCTCAATTGATGTAATTTATCATAATAACTTCCGGTGAACTTATTGGTATCCCAAACTCGAATCAAAAAGATTTAAAAACTGTCCGTGCTGTGACACCGTGCGATGGTACGTTCCACCTTTAAAGATAAACCAACGCCGAAGAGGGGTATAAGGCGGGTTGTACCGAGGAACTACGACCCTAATAGAAAAAGGTTTTTAGAATAGCTTCGCGCTACTCCTATTCCTCCGCTCATTTGTGCGTTTTCTTTTCGAAGAAGTTACCGAGAAGCTTGTCGATGATTAGGTTATAAGTGTCGTTATCGTTGTCCATTAGTAAAATAAATTGTGAATTACTGTTGATAAACCAAAAAGAACAAAAAATAGTGTAAATTTTCGTTCTTAGGTGTATGCACACTCTTCCCAATCTCTAATCTCATAATCAAAAGCACCATGCCCCACCAACCGTGGTTGAACACTTTAATCTCGAAGACCAAATTGAAAAACCCTTTCCCTAGCGCCGATGAGGATACCCTGACTATGGCTCAGTTGCTTGAAGCAACCCCACCGCGGGTTACGAGGATGCCATCGGTGGTGCCCGAAATCGACGCGGACAACTTTGAGCTTAAGCACGTTCCTGCTAACCTCGTTCAAAACAACAATTCTTTTGGACATAGACCAAAGAAATCCTGCATGCACACATCCGATATTTCAACAACTAGACACGTCTACGATGAAGATCCACGAACTCCCGAGTACGTCGGTAAAAGCTTTTGCTTTGCCCTATTTTCCCGTCGAGGGTACAGGCCCTATTTTGGCTTGAAAAAGAACCCCTACGATCGATTCAAACTATGATATATCTGTTTTACAAAATGTCATCAATAAATTTTTTCCCCTCCCGTCCTAAAACAACCAATCTTTCGAAATGCAATCAACGAATTTTCAACAAAGATTTGATGAGACCGGTTTATTGAAAGCATGGACCGATTTAACGATCTTCTTCAGGGATGTCCACACCATTGAATTTTCATAACTGCATCACTCGATAATCTATATTGCCCTTGGAATCTAATGATCAAGATTCGTTGAATTCTGCCGCGGTGGCGCAACTTTCTGATAAAATGCTCGGGATTACCTAAGAATCATTGAAAGCATATCCAAATTTCGTAATTCACGTAACAAACCGTTTGTTGCCAAAGTGAGTTCGAGAACTCCACCCCCGAATCTCGTCTGAGTTGCTGAGTTTTGAAAGATATGGTGAAAGCTTTACTCTTGAGAAGCAAAATCAATCTCCCTCTCATACTCCCCGCAAAGCGGTTGAGGAAAGTTGTGTTACCTTTGCGTGGTGGCCATTCCCCTACCAAACTTTCGAGCCACCAATGGCAATTTTTATCAGAAAATTCACGAATAATGTCTCACAAGGTACCCGCACTAACTACAACCAAGGAACAAACACCGTTATCGAGCCTAGATTTCAAATCAAATTCGACCTCCCCCTTTCCTCCCAGCTCAAAACAATCATAAGGGTCTAAATCAAGGAAACAAGCAAATCGTTACAACCAAAACCAGGGGAATTTCAATCATCTCCAGCTTACCAACCCCCCCCCGGTTCATCCAAGGTCAAATCGAATCGACACGGCATTGTTCAACCGCCTGCCTTATCAAGCTCCCCAGCCAATCAAGCTCCAGCCCCTCAAATTCAAGGTGTATCAAAGGAAGATTTCCAAGCCTACATAAAGGCTAATGATGCTGTGATGAGGAACATGCAAACTCAAGGTCAAAACCTGCAAACTCAATTGAACAACTTGGCTACTTCAAATCAAAGGCTTGAAAGTATGCTAGGTAACTTTATCAAAATGAATACCGCCTCTACTTCGGGACCTCTCCCTAGTAACATTGTTACTAACCCGAAAGAGATTTAAAGTGTATTACACTCGACAAGTGGAGTAGCTAACACGGGACCCAGGATTCAACTACTAACTTATCCTCCTAAATAGTAGAACATGAACCCGAGGTCACAAAGGACAACAGAACCGCCTTCTAATAACGGAAAGCACCGAAGAGCGTCTCAACCTCCGTTTTGTTCCCTGTTGTTCATCATGAAATTCAGGCTCTGACTGTAAAGTCGCCATTAGTGCTTCAAGGCCTAACGAAAAAGCACAATTCCATTTCCTTCAAGGAAGAAATGATAAAGACGTCGTGAAATAGCGAAGGACCAAGATGAGAAAAATTCTACAAAATCTTCGAGATTTGAAGGTTCGAAATTAGCGTTAGACGGATGCCTTGATCTTATGCAAAAAGTCGCCACGACTGCTAAAAACTTTATTCGGAAACAAAGAAATTAGTGAAATGGCTAGAAACCCCCATTGCATGAGAATTGCTTATCTCCGCCTAAACAATGTCCAAAGAAAACTTGGAGACCCTGCCAGATTTCTTATTCCCATGTGACATTCTCCGGATTAATACATGCAACGCCTTGGCGATCTGCGCAAGCATTAATCTTATGCCATATTCCGTATGGAAAAATCTCTCTCTCCGAACTAACCCCGACTTGCATGACCTAAGCTAGCGGATCGATCAATCTCTGAACCAATCGGTATCACTGAAGACGTCTATGTAACGGTGGGAAAGTTCCAATTTCCTGCAGATTTTGTGTCGTCGTTTTGAGACCAACCCCGATACCTCGAATTCTCGGAGAAGTTTTCTTAAAGACCATTCGTGCATAATCGATGTATACAGGTGAAATAACCCTTCTGTTGGGCAGAGAGGCCATTACATTTAATCTAGACCAAACTTCGAGATACATGGCTAATTACAATCATATGACGCAAACCGAATAACGCATTGATATGGCATTGAAGATACTCTCAAAATTTTTTTGTTTCTCAATGTTGAATTCTCGAGTGCAATCCCACTCCTTAATAGGATCCAATCATTTCTACCACATCTCCGTACTTTAACTCCAGTTGGACATGAGTTTCTCCTTTTTGAAGAAGCCGACGCTTTTCTTGCGTAGGAGGATGACCAAACTTCACTACCGGAAGTTGATCCGACATATTATGACCCTGTGATGGACATACTTCTCCTCGAACATTCTAATAGTGACCATCACCAACACCTCCTATCACGGAAATTATGTTCCAGCAACTCAAATAGAAGAATCTTAAAAAATTTGTGAAGCATACTCTTCATCAATAGAGCCCCTTGAAGGTTTGAACTCAAAAGGACTTGCCACCTCATTAGAATATGCATTTGTTGGAATGTGACGACAAGTTGCCCGTCATAATTGCAAAAGATTTAAAGTATGAGGAAAGGCAGCTCTAAACGAAGGTTGTAAAAGCCCACAATCGAGCCATCGCTTGAAACTTTCCTGATATGCAAGGGTTGCAACCCAGAGTTTTGTACCCACAGAATACCTCATGGAAGAGGACTACGAACGCGAGACGGTTAAGCATCAAAGGCGGTTAAATCCAAAAATCCACGACGCATCAAGAAAGAAGTGAAAAGCTCATGAGGCCGATAATTTATACCAATCTCTGATCAGTCCATGGGTAAGAGAGCCCGTGCATTGTGTAATACGAAGAAGGAGCATACCATCATCAAAAACGATGAAAATGAACTGATTACCGACTCCGATTGTTCACAAGGTGGAGAGTATGCATCGACTAAGAAAGTTGAATGAGGCATACCCGAATAGACCATTATTCCATTGCCTCATGGACCAAATCTCGAAAGACTCACGGGAAACCAATTCTATTGTCTCCTCAGATTTTTTCGTTTATTTCTAGATCCTATAACCCAAAGACCAAGAAAAGACAACCTTCACTTGCCCATACAGAACAGTTTGCCTACCGCCGCTTGCCTTTTGGCTATGCAATCACGCGCACGTTCCAATCGATGTATAAGGCAATCTTCCACGACATGATTGAAAAAAATGGAAGTGTTTAATGATGACTTTTTCAGTCTTCAGGAATCTTCTCTACATGCCGATCCCATTTGGACAAAAGGTTAAAAACGGTGTTAAACACAATTTTGGTCCCTAAACTGGCGAAAGCCATTTCATGGTAAAAGAATGGCATTGTTCTTGGACACAAAATCTCGCAAGTTCGGGAATTAAGGTCATTGAGCTAAAGTTGAACGTTATCGCCACCTTCCTTCACCCGACTACGTGATAAGGTGTCTGAATTTCTTTGGGCAAGCTTTTTTTACCGACGGTTCATACAAGACTATTTCAAAAATCAGCACGCCCATGACTCCCTACACCTCCTTGAAAATAGACTCAATTTTTCTTCTCAAAAGAGTGTAATCATCCTTTAATACACTAAAAGTAAATTGATTGCGCTCCGCTCCGATTTGAGTTGCTCCCAACTGGAGACTATGCCCTTCGAACGAATGTGGTGATGCAATGATTGTTGCAATGGGGCAGTCCTAAGGCGAACGAAAAAACAAGGCACTTCAACCAATTCACTAAGCCAGCAAAACCATGACTGAAGCTCAAGCACACTACACTATGATCGAAAAAGAATTACTTGCCGTAGTATATGCTTTTGAGAAATTTCGATCATATCTTGTTTTGTCTAAGAGCATAGTGTATACCGACCATTCTGCTGTAAAGTATCTCTTAGCTAAAAAGGATGCTATGCCAAGACTGATGCGGTGGATCCTTTTGCTTCAAGAATTCGATGTTGTCATCCGAGACAAAAAAGGAGCAGAAAATCTGGCCGCCGATCAACTGTCAACTTGAGAACCCTCATCAAGATAAACTTGAGGAACAGGGAAATCAACAAAACATTTCCTCTCGCAACTCTTGGATCGGTTTGCTCGGCGTGACGGTCAAACCCGTCTAGTCAAACTTTGCAACTAATAATATCTCTTTTCCTTCCTATATATAAACATGCATGTATAAGTGAAGTTTCTTACAACTTTACACTTAACAAAAATATTTTCTCTCTTTCCTTTCTCTCCCAAAACCTACGGCATATATAACACTCTTAAGCAATCCATACAAAATTTTTATACAATCCATACAACCCTTTACACATCAATCCTATCATGGTGCAAATCTCACCGCCAAAAAGGTCTTTGATGCCGGATTCTTTTGGCCTTCAATATATAAAGATGCACACGAGTTGGTTAAAAATTGTGACTCGTGCCAACGACAAGGAAAAATTTCACAAAGGGATGAGATGCCTCAAAATTCCATCCAAGTTTGTGAAATCTTTGACGTTTGGGGCATCGACTTCATGGGACCCTTCCCATCTTCTAAAGGCAACAAATACATACTTGTGGCTGTCGACTATCTGTCAAAATGGGTTGAAGCAAAGGCGCTCCCCACCAACGACGCCCGAGTAGTTTGCAAATTTCTTAAATCTCTCTTTGCCAGATTTGGTGCTCCCCGTGCCATCATCAGTGATCGTGGAACACATTTTTGCAATGACCAGTTTGCAAAGGTCATGCTTAAATATGGAGTCACTCATCGTCTCTCCACCGCGTATCACCCCCAGACAAGTGGGCAGGTTGAAGTATCAAATCGTGGTTTAAAAAGAATTCTTGAAAGGACAGTGGGCGAAAATCGTGCCTCTTGGTCGGACAAACTAGATGACGCTCTCTGGGCCTTCCGTACAGCATACAAAACACCCATCGGGTGTACTCCGTACAAGCTTGTATATGGAAAGGCATGTCATCTGCCGATTGAGTTGGAGCACAAAGCTTACTAGGCCCTTAAAAATGCAAACTTTGATCTCCAAACAGCGGGTGATCAACGCAAAGTTCAACTCAATGAATTAAGTGAACTGCGTGATCAAGCCTATGAAAATTCTTTGATCTACAAAGAGAAAACTAAGAGAATTCATGACGCAAAGATCAAAAACCGCGTTTTCAACGTCGGTGATCAAGTCCTCCTCTTTAACTCAAGATTGAAAATTTTCTCCGGCAAATTGAAATCCCGTTGGTCAGGACCATTTACCATTGTTCAAGTTTTTCCGTATGGCACCGTTGAGTTATCCCAAAACTCCGGGCCAAACTTCAAAGTAAATGGTCATCGTCTCAAGCACTATTTTGGAGGTGATATCCCTGCTATGGATATCCCTGACCTCCAAACATTCCCTAAGGACAACTGAATTCAGGGAATTGGGTCAAGCTTAGTGACCCTAAACAAGCGCTTCGTGGGAGGCACCCCATGCTTATCCTAGTTTATCAGTAGTAGTAGTATGCTAGCGTAGTAATGAATAAGTGTTTAGTTGTTGTGAGGAGGCTTGCCTCTTTCCTTTTCCATGTGTTGTGTTTTGTGCTGTATTGTCCAGGATGTCCCGGATTTTTGAAGCCTCTCGTGCTATTTGTCCTTCGATCACAAGAGCTTCACAATCCTCAGCTTCATTTGGGAATCCCGATATCCTAATCTTATCGACTAACGTTTATCTTTAAGCATACTTCATAAACGGCTTAGGATTTACGTAGAAACCCTTCGTAAAACATTGAGGACAATGTTTCATTCTAGTATGGGGGGGATCTTCGATTTGATTTTTGCCTGCAGCCGTTGTTATCACGTAATCCCGTTTTTACCACCAAAATTTCAAAAAAATGAAAAAATTTAAAAATTTTCAAAAATAAAATAAGTGTTTTGTCACAATTTTGACTTTCCTGCTGGGTAGAATAAGAATAAATTTTGACTCGATCGAGCGTGTTGAGCTCTAGCTTGTTCCTTAACCTTTAGACTAAGCGTTCGCGAATACTCGCGAAGAATGAAAAATGATAGTGTTAAGTATGAGTTGTATGCTAAACAAGGATTATTTGGAAATCTTAAGAGCTCATGTGTGTAATCTGTCGCTTTTTCTCCCATAAGATTCTAACCTGACTAATATACGTGCTACTTTTGGAAATTAAACTTAAATCAATAATTTTTATGTAGTATATAGCAAAAACTTTAGACTTAGTTCAAATTTATACTTGAATTTTTCAAAAAGACGTTTTCCTCTTTTTTTAATAAATGATGAATAAATGCAAAAAATATAATAAACTGTGGGTTGGGCTCACAACAGTTGTTACAGCCTTCTTAAGAAAAACCTCCTTAGAAGAATAATAATCTGAGACTGATAAAGTTTGCTGAATCTGCCGGTCTAACAACGATGTTGCTGCCTTCTAAAAGGTCGTAGGGTTTACAATTGCAGTAAATCAGTTAATGTTAAGTGGTCGCGAATAAAAGACTTCTTTTTGATAAACTCAAATATGCTTTTGAACTTTGGCTATTATATTTTATAAGCTATGTGCCATACGGGAAAACCTGAGAGTTTTTAAACCTTAAGGAACGTGAGTCCCGTTTTAACTTGACTATGTGGGGTGTCAATAGCCTGTGTCACTTAAACCGCAAGGTTGGGACTTCTTTCATGTGCCGAGACGAAGTCGCTACAAGGATGATTCTCGCCTTCAAAATCTATATTCCTTTGGCGTGGAACGTGGTGAAACATAGAATGTTGCAAACATTGATCCATGGTTGAAATTCAAAATAGCACATACACCTTAAAGATGTAAATTGTCGGGAGTGAAAAGTTTACAAGTTGCAAATATGAGTAGTGTTAGCATCTTAACTCATAATTAACAGTGATTTCGTTTTAAGCTTGGTTTGGAACAGTGAAAAATTGGAGAACGAAGAATTTATCCTTTTTGGGGCATTCTCGGATCGAAATGCATCTTGTTCTATGATCCCTTAAAGTTATTAAATAATGAAAGTCAAAACATTCTAGTTAATTGATTAATGAAAAAATGAAAAATACAAAAAGATGTGTAGAAATAGGTGTACATATAAAAAAAATGGTAAAGACGGGGATTTTCAAAACTTATGAGTCTTTAACTTCCTCGATGAACACTTAGCTACTTTTCCAAGTTATTAGTCGAGGGTGTTCGAGATTCTTAGTTTTCTAAATGCTTACTTCATAGCATTGCGTGAGGACACGGCAATACCTTAGTATGGGGGATTTTGGTATGTGTTTAATTACACATACCTTTTACCTTTAAAAACGAGCTAAAATAACCAAAAACGGACTTAAAATGCCAAAAATATGCTTGTTTTGCTAATTGTGTTGTGCAGGAACGGATACCTAAGAAAAAGACGAAAAACAAAGCAAAAACGGACAAAACGCGGGACTCGGATGGAAAGCAGGAAAACAAGACAAAAGTCTGACTCAAAACAAAAAACCTGAAAAAAAGTCAACAGAAGAAAGTTCAACCGACAAGCCGAAGCCACACTCAAACACACCCCACAAAGTAAGAAAAACAAGTTAAGGGGCTAAAATTGCCAAATTGGCAATCTTGTTTTAAAAGAAGAAAAAGAAGAAAATAAAGAGAAGGGCCAAATCTGCCAAATTGGCAAAGAAATACCACAAGGGGCAATTCTGCCAAGTCCCCAAAGCCATAACTAACAAGGACTTGTGGTGCAACTCCATGTATAACCTTTGGGGACTTAAACTGCCAAAGTCCCCAAACTTTTAATTAACCAAGGACGAAAACTGCAAACACCCTTATATCCTTGGAGGACCATTCCTGTCAAATCCCCAAACCCTCACCCCAACTTTCAAACTACTGTACATCTTCTTCGTTTCTTTCCCGCCAAAACCCATACCCCACCTCTGTCACCTCGTTTGACTTCCCACAATACTCCAAACCTTTCACAATCCTAAACCCCCCCCCCCCACCCACATGGCCTCTTGCCATGTTGCGCAATTCCAAAACTCCCACCAAGATCATCAAAGGTTGATAAATTTCGACTTGGGCACCAAGGTGAATGAAGGGCCAAGATCAAAAGCTGTCTACACTCTCACAACAAACACACTTCATTTGTGTGTCTACAAAGAAACACGCCAGCTAGAAGACAAAGAGACCAAGTGCAAAACCCTAGTCGTTTTTCCTATTTAAGCTTTGTAAGCCCTTGAGGCAAAGAGTGTAGTTTTTTTAGTGTTTAAAGTTTTAGTGTGTTAAAATTTTCAGTTTAGTTCTTTGATGTACTTGTACTTCACTTTTTTAATGAAAATTCAGTTAAGTTTTATATTTGTGTTCTAAATTACAAATGTCTCTTAAAAACCTTTAAGCTTTCATTTAAGCACTTTCTATAACCTGTTTTAAACTATTATACAAATTTAAGAAAAATTCAAAAGAAAAAACAAAGTTACTGTTGGATTAAGCAAGTATGGATGAATGAGCAATATTGGAAGGCTCATTGGGTTTGCTTAGTTTAAGCTTATTCATAAGCTTTGGGTAGGTTTAGAGCTTATTTAGGGAATCATACAACCCTGTTTTGAGCAAGGGTTAAAGGTACATTTCTTTTAAATTTTGCTTAAAAAATTACTGTAGCATTGCTTATTAGCTTATTTTTAGCTTATTAATGTTCTTTTGTGCTTATTTGTGTTCATCAATGCTTAAGTATGCCTTTTAGTCCTTTCATTTCATTTTCATGCAACTTGGTTAAAAAACTGTCTAAAAATAGCTTAGTTCTGTTCTAGCTTATTAGTCTTTACAAGTGCTTATTTGTTTAGCTTCTCATAATTTATTTGCTTAATAGTGCTTAAGTAGTAGTAGTCTTTAAATTTTTTTAGCTTAAAACAGTTCTTGTGTGTTTTAAAGTCATTTTTAAAATATAAAGGGGTGTTTGGGTTAAGTATAAAAACGGGTCAAAACAAGGGAGTCATGGGTTTTAGTCATTTGGTTGACTTTAGCTTAAGTATTAAGCTCATTTAAGTCTGTTTTCAAAAGTTTTTTAAGTTAAAAAAATGTTTTTCAAGGTTTTCTAAGTCACCTTTTGAAACTGTGGTTTTTAAAAAAAGCTACAAGTGCTTATTTGGACAAGCACTTGGAATCTTGGGTTTTAGTTTAAAAAGAGTGTCAATTGTGTGTTTAAAACAAGCTGAAAAACACCTTTGGTCATTTGACTTATTGAGTCAAACCTGCCAAAGCTTTTAAGTGTCATTTTTATAAAAGCAAAAAGCCTTTTTCAAGAGCAGAAATCAGCAACCTTAAATGGTTGTTAGAGGCTTAAAATTTGTGCACAAGTTCATTTCTAAGTGTTTTTAATCTGTTTTACCTTTGCTTTTAATTTTAAGCTTATTTGACAGCTTAAAATAAGCTGTTTAAGCCCAAGCTTTTGGCCTTTCTTAAGAGCCAATAAGCTCTTTGATAAACCCTCTTTGTTTCAGGCCTTAAAAAGCCCTTCTTGTTGCTTATTTTTAAGCCAAGAGTGAGACCCTAAGCTTAAATTCACACCAACAGTACTAACTCTTAAGTTAGTACTGTTGTGAGTATTAAGCCACTTCTCAGGCTTTATTGGAGCTTAAACAGCGTGCCTATTTTATTGTTCTTAGTAGCTCACTTTGATAGTTTGTTAAGTTGTGTATGCTTATTTGCCTTTTTCATAGCTTATTTTGAGTCAACAGTTAGTAGCTTGTTGCTTTTAAGCTTAGTTAAGTTTCTGTCAATTTAAGCCCTTTAAGCTTATTTAGTTGTAGGATTTAGCTCTTTAAGTGCTTATTTAGGTTAGATAGATAATATTTCTTTTTACTTATTTGTCCAAGTCTAGCTTATTAGTCTAAAAGTCCAAAAAGGAAAAGCCATTTTAGCCTTTAAGCTTATTTAAGCAAAACTGTCTTTTTAAAAAGCCTTTTCAGCTTATTTATAAGCTTTTAGAAAAAGTTGTAGTTTTAGAAATTGTTAAGCTCAAGGAGCTTAACAACTTTGGTTCACAAAGTTTTTCAAAAAAAAAAAAAAGGAGACAAGGGGTGACCCGGGTGAGCAAGACTCGAACCCGGGCCTCTACCCTCGTACACCTCTCTTTTTGTAGCAAGTGCTACCGCTGCGCCCTTGGGACTTTTTCATTAAAGTCCCAAGTGGTTATTTATTTAAGGGTGTTTTCTCCTTTTAGTCTATAAGCTGTTTACAGCTTATTTTCGGGCTTATTTATAAGCCAAGTTTTAGTTTCTTATTTTTCGTAGGTTAATTATAGTGTCTAGTATTTTAGGTAAAATTTTCAGAATTTTTAAAAGTTGTTTAGTATTTTTTATAATTTAATTTAGTTAAAAGTTTAAAAAATTCATAAAAAATACAAAAATTATCAAAAAAATATTTTTCTTTTTTAGAAAATTTTTATCATTGTCTTTTAGTTTGTTGAAAAATACAAAATTTTCGTTTATCCAGGGTCAGCTTAGTAATCTTTTTGATTTTTAAAGAACGGGGTCGGGTGCGGTTTTTGTCTTGACTCGTTTTTGGGTCAAACGACCTCCGTTTTCAGTCTAGTCTTTTTCATTCTTCGTTATTAGTCCCCTAGAGTAGTTTAGAAGTGAAAATTTCTCCGTAGGGTTAATTTTGAAGTTTTTAGGTTTTTGCCCCTTTGTTCGGGATTCGTGCTCTCGTTTTCTAGCTTAATTTCATAATTTTTAGGTTTTTCTTAAACGTTTTTGTTTATTATTGTTTAATTTAGCTTTCCACACTCTCAAATCAATTCTCTCTTTCAAACTCCAATCTTCCGACTGTATCGATTTTCCAGCACAGCCTCGTTGGGGATTAACGACCCGGGAAAATTCTATACTGCTCCCGGTTTTATTGATTGATTTGTTTTATCTTTAGATTATATATATTATTATATATTTTATTATATATTTTATTATATATAGTTAAAAGAAACAAAAATTAACAATCACTGACTTTAGGAAGTTCTTTTGGAACCTCGACTTTGGTGGGTCTACAAAAAGGACTAGGATATAAAGAATTCATAGAATTCTGAGACCAAAGGCTTGTTTAACAGATAATTTAGTTTATAGAACAAATTGTTTTTCAAAATCTTGAGAAAGTTGGTTAAGAGTAGCATAATCAACTGGTGTAGTATTAACTTTCTTTTCTAAAACTATTGGATCATGTTGTTTCAAAAGCATTTTTGAACGACTCTCTTCAGCAAGCATAAGGGTCTCATCAGAGTCAAGAATCACAATAGCACTAGTTTTCTTAATGACATTACCATCATAAAGCTTTGGTTCTAACTGTTGAGCTTTCTTCAGATAGAAACGATTTTGAAAACCTAGAGCTTGTTTAGTGGTATGGTCATAGAAAAACTATGATTTTGTCAACATATGAACAATTTGTGCTGATTGATCTCTTTTATAAACAATATTATCCAACTGTTTGATCTTCTTTTCTAAAGCAATTTCTTTATCAATGTTTCTAGATTCTTCATTCTTAAAATAATTTTTAGAAGAGTAATTGTTTGCATTAAAGATTCTTTTTCTTTTAAATGTTTAGAAAGAGTTTGTTTAAGACGATCAATCTTCACAGACTGTTCACATGAATCTGAAATGTTATCTCGGCTCTTTAAATCAACATTTTGTCCTTCTTCCAAAACTTTAACTTGTTCTTTTTATCTTTAAGCTCAGCAGTTAAAGTATCATTGACACTTTTATTGTCTAGATTTATCTTGGTGCAATTAATTACTTGGGTTTTCAGTTGTTCAATCACAGATAATACCAGTGCATCTTGTTGTGCAGGATGGTTTAAATTATCTAGTATACAATGCCTGTTGTGCATTCTTCACATACTTGAGAATAAAAGAATGTATTATATCACTAGTTATTTTAGTCTCTGAAATGATTCACTTCACTAGACTGTTCAGAAGGACACATCGCAGCACAACTTGATTCATCAATTTGTTTATACATATTTTCATGATGTTTACCTCCAGCCGGAGGAGCATCTGAACCATAATGAGATAAATTCGCCATGAGAGCAAATTTGGCAGTGTTGAGTTCATCACAATCAGAGCCATATGCATCCAAATCATCGGCTTGATAAGCGGCATTGTGGGTAATGACTGTCTGTATGGCTTGTCCTTCTGCAATTCCTGGATCTGCCAAAAATGCTAACTCTTCTTCATGTAGAATTTGACCATTTGCTTGAGCTTGTACCAACAACACTTTATCTTTAAACCAAGAATCATCCCTTTTCCTTTTAGGTTTAGTGCACTGTTTGGACATATGTCCTTCCCCTTTGCAGTTGTAACAAATAACAGTCCTTTGTTTCCCAGAATTGCTTCCACTTGCTCCAGAAGTGTATGTCCTAGTAGCACCCACAGCAAAAGAAGTTTGTCTCCCCTGAACTGGTTGTAAAGTTACTCTTCCATCATTAATGGTAGCTTGTTGCCTAGGGTTTGACGAATTCCTCAACTGGTTATTGGTAGTAGGATAACGAGATGTGACAACAGCTGACAAGAATGACATCATATGGTTGATGGCATCAATGGGATCGTCACATTGCTTGAACACTGGAACAATTAGACCCGAGTCTAGTTGAGGAAATTCAGGTTGTTGTTGTTATTGGTTAACTATGGGAACATATTTCAATTGTGAGATGGATGATGGTGGAGAATAAACGTTGTGGTGAACTGATGATTGATAATCATTAGATGGATAAGTGATTGAAAGAGGTGTTGATGATTGATTGATTGAGTATTGTTGAGACTGATAAGTTGATCCATACTGTGGAGACTGATATAGTGAAGCTTGTGGTTGAAATTGAGAGTTTTGGTATGAGTTTAATAAGGAGACTGGGTCATTGAATGGATTGAACCAAAGCAAGACCCGGTCTGAGTTGCCGTTACATGCCATTAAACGTAACTTCATTTTGCATGAAATTCATGTTGTAACAATTGTAAGCATGAAGTTGATCAATATTAGTTGTGTGCAATGTATTAAGGTCCTCGAACCAGTTGTCATCGCTGTTCACAAATTTGCTCCATTAGGAGGATAGGGTATTGAAAAACTTAGTGTTTACTTAAAATTGTTCCAGTTTCATATTGTAGATGTTCATGTCATTGAGTAGTAGTGAAAATATCAAGTAGAAATCACGAAGTGTTTCCCCTTCTTATAAGCAAACTTATCGAATTCATCATATAGTTTACACTCTCTTTCCTGTTTTGTCAATGAAGTTCCTTGCATGAGAAGTTGAATTCTTTTCCAAAGTTCCTTGGCAACTTTATGATTGCTAACTAATGCATAGACCTCTGGTGGTAAGCCTTGAAGAATGATATTTGTAGACTTGACATCACAATCTGCTTGAATTGCATCTGTAGGAGTCAATTCAAAGTATTTTCTTGGCCTAGTCACACCATTTTCCTCAATCGTAGGCCAAATAAGTGGACCATGTTCAACGAATTCAAGGATCATTCATCCATGTTGTCTATTCATCATGTATAGCTCCATTCTACTTTTCCAAGAATCGTACATATCTTTTTCCAACATAGGTGGACGATTGTCAGCACCCGAAAGAATTGCTTTGTCAGCAAGAGTCGTCATTGAGAAATTTGTATGTTAAAAGATTACTGTTTGATCGAACGGTGATTGAAAGTAATTGTGTTGTTATGAGTTGTCTTTTGTTTGTTTTATGTCTTGATGGTTATACGGGATTTTACAATTCTTGACAAATCCGGGAAAACAAGTTAATGTTTCACGCGATTTTACAAGTCAAATAAATAAACCGTATAATTTTTTTTGTTTTAGCAACTTTGTGTGTTTTAACTTTAGTCCAAGTGAAGTTTCAAATTCAGTTCGCAAAAACTGCTAATTAGGTTGCTAACGAAAATTACTAATCAGGATGACTGCGAATTAGGTAGACTGCGAATTCGGTTGACTGCTAACTCGGTAGCTACGAATTCGGTTGAATGCTAATTCGGTAGATGTGAATTCGATGACTGCTAATTCGGTTACTGCTAATTCGGTTGCCAATAAACTGCTAATTCGGTTGCCAATAAACTGCTAATTCAGTTACTTCTAATTCGGTTACCAAAAACTGCTAATTCGGTTACTGCTAATTATGAGAACTGCGAATTATGGAGCTACGAATTATGGAACTGGTAATTATTACGAAACACACAATTTGTAAAACACAAAAAGACACCTTTTTGATTGTTTTTTTGCAAATTTTCTTGTACAACTAGTATTACTAAGCCTATAGGTACCTTAAAAATGCAAACTTTATGGTTTTTAAGCCAAAATTTTTGAAATCAAGATTTGTACTTTTTAAAGCTTTTTGAATACAAAAGATGAACAAAGATGATGTTTTTCTTGAATCTAAGCTTGTACACCTATATCCTAAAGATACTAGATCAGATTTACCAAGGTAAATGATCCTTTAGTGTACACAAAAGCTTCGAAAACAAAGAAAGAACAAGAAAGGACGTACGGTTTAAAGGAAAAAGAAACAAAAACAAACACAAACACAAAAACTAAACAAATCACTCCATGGCTCTTGTTACCAATTGAAGAATATCTAATAACATACAAGGTTAGGGAAAGAGAGGTAGTTTTAGAGAGAGAGAGTGGTTGGATGAACATTTTAGAGAGAGAAAGTAAACATAGAAAGAAAATGCATTAAGTGTGTGAAATAATGAACAACCAACACCTTCTCCATGGCATGAAAAGGGTATTTATACTACCATAGACGCCAGCCATGGAAAGCTTACGGGCTTTCCATGGGCCTTTTGGCCTAATTAGATTTCTAACATTTCTTTTGTCTAACTACGGGCTTTGACTAAATATTATTGGAAGTGGCCGAGACTTTTCGTATTCCTAACAAAACGAGTGTAAGTAAAAAGCCTCCTCTTCCCGAAGCAACAAATTAAAAGGATTGCTAACAAGAGCTTTTTGAACCTCATCAAGTTCAAAAGGAAGTCATTTAACTTTATCATGAAGATTACCTTTGTCATACACTTGCTTCCTGAGCGGCTTCTTCAAAAGCTTCAACTTTTTTACAAGACAAAACCTATAATAACCATCAACATTAGTATCCCAAGACTCAGCAACAACATCTTTAAAATTTTCATGGTGAATCAGGAGGTTCAAAATTTTAAAAGATTTAGGCTTAAACTTCGATACCATAGAAATCCTAAGGACCGCCGGAGAATGATCTAAAATACGTTATGGTTGAAAAGGAGCACAAGCACCCATAAAAGAATCATAGAAATCCAAATTTGCAATAACACAATCAATCTTCTTTAACATGCCATGATCACCTTTCGGCTTTTGATTCCACTTAAAGTGTAGGATCGTTTTGTTAACATCGAAGACCTCAATTTCTTCAACACAATCTTTAAATCCCCTCGTAGAAATATCAATGATAGAAGAACCCACGACTTTGTCTTCATGATTAAGGGCAACATTAAAATCACCCATTAAACACCAAGGACTGCCACGAAAAACAACCTTATGGGCTGCCAAATCATGCCAAAGATCACGTCTATGAGTATACCGATTGTAAGCATATATAAACGAACATATTAGAACCTTTTTATCAGTCTTAAAAGTGACTTTAGTATGCATTTCTTGATCAATTTAAGCAACAATCATAATATCAACTTCATCCGGATTCCAACCCATGATAATGCGAGACCCCTTCATACATAAATTACCATTCAATGTCCAATTTCAATTCCAAAAAACAAGAGAATATAACTTATCTAACTGAGAAGTAGAAACGTGAGATTCCAAAATAGCACAAATTGACAACTAATTCTCCAATATAACCTAATGAACATCATTTTGTTTGAGGGATTGGTTCATTCCCCTTATATTCCATGAGGCTATATTATACATTGGAAACATCAATGACGGGAGTGCTTGGCCCCTTTATATCAGTCTTGTTAATAGCTTCAATGAATTTTGGCGTTTCATCACTAGTATTACCTTCCTTCGACCCATATCTACGATATCTGAAACTTGTCATAGCATTATGCATTTTTTAGTTTAACCACATTCATGTCTGGTGACATATTATCATTTTTAATACTTGCAGCCTGATTAGACGTCGAAGCCTAATTATCATTCATACTTTGAGGTTTAACCTTGGGTCTATAGTAATAGGTAGGTTTAGGTTTATGAAGCCTAAAACCATCTATGGTTTTTGAAGCATTCTTCCCTTTACCACCCTTTCCTTCTTTACGAGTAACTTCAACAAAACCATCATCAGTAGCCACGTTCAAATTAGCAGTCTTTACCTTCTTTGGACATTGATCATTTAAGTGACCAAATATTTTACAAGCATCCCACCTTAGGGGGTGTCATTCATGCTTAACATTTATTGTTTCCTTGGTAAAACTCGAGCCATTCAATAGCAGGATAGCCACTACCAAAGAATCCATAAGAGCACATTCAAAATTGGTTTAAATTAGAGCTCTAGCATAACTATTAAGACCCCACGATTCAAGACACATTGTGCTCATATAAGCATCCAACATTATAGGTCAACCAATCTTCAATGCCATCAAGCTGAGCCCATATTCAGTAAATGTTCCTATAAGGACATTACGGAACTTGACCCGCATAGGCATACCCGTAAGATCTTCCTTAGTCACATTATTATTAGGCATCTAAGTGTTCAAAATAACGGCAACTGTTCGAATTAGCCATGGACCATTTGCTATCACCTATTCCATACCAGTAATTGAAGTAAATTTAAACAAAAATAAACCACTTAAGTTCATCATAACTCGCATGAGACCATACTTTGCCTACATATTCTTCATAAAATTTTCCACAATTAGAAAAGCGAGATGCTTCATATGAAATACCCATACAATGTGTTTGAAAATCTTATGTTCACCTCCTCAACAAAAGCCATAGGTAAGGTAAAGTCAGCGTCTTCATTAAGTATCGTCGCATAGGAAACTAACTTCGAATGCTTATCCCCCTCAATATTCTCCTTGTTGTTCCCTTTTTAACTAATATAACTTTAACTACAATTAAGCAACATCAGATCCCTATTTATAAATTAACAAAGACGAATCGCATTTGCTGTGACCAAAACCAACACGAGTAGCATAACTCACAAAATGCTAAAACCATGCACGAGGTGCGTACGTAAGGCTATATAACGAATATTGAAACCATGCATAAGGTACCTAAAGAGGTCCCTAGGAGGTTGTGGTTCAGCAACTTGAGCTCAGAATGAGTAAAAGGAATATGACTCCAAAGAACTTTGGACTTGAGTTTCAATTATACTTAATTGAAGGAACAAGGGATGAAGTATCTGACCGGCACTCCTATTACTTTAATGTTGAGGATGAACACAAAACATTTGATGAAGCAATGAAGTCCCATGATGTTGCTTTGTGGAAAGAATCAATAAATGATGAGATGGATTCCATCATGGGCAATAATACTTGGGAGTTGGTTGATCTACCACCTGATTGCAAACCTTTGGGCTGTAAGTGAATTCTCAAAAGAAAACTAAAGGTAGATGAAACTATTGAAAAGTTCAAGGATATACTGTTCATTTAGGGCTTTAGACAAAAGTCCGGAATAAACTATTTTGATACTTATGCTCCAATGGCATGTATTAGTAAAGATTGTTGGTTGCGTTGGAATCAATTCATAATCTGACGTTTTAAAATACATTTCTAAATGTTTCACATTCGATACATTAAAAACATCAGAGTTTACAAATAGGTCCCAACATTTTTTTTAAAATTTCCCAAATGTTCAAACATGACATAAAGTTTAGATAAAAGAAAGTCTTTACAAAACACAGTATTTTCAAAAGAAGTTTTATCGAATGTATAAAATGTAGAGTCTCCAAAGTACATATCTGTGTGGCTTCCACTCGAGCAAAAATACCTGAAAGACCTAAGATAAAACCTGCTAAAAAGTCAACAAAATTGTTGAGTGAATTCATAGGTTTATATAA
This sequence comes from Tanacetum coccineum, assembly GCA_026074375.1. Lineage (NCBI taxonomy): Eukaryota > Viridiplantae > Streptophyta > Magnoliopsida > Asterales > Asteraceae > Tanacetum > Tanacetum coccineum. The sequence goes on from BQNB010002898.1 coordinate 113,291, forward strand.
TGGACAATTAAGTTTTCAGAGTTATAGTAATAATTGCAACGAATACAATTATCATATAAATAGATATTATTGCATCTAAGCTCATGGCACTCAAAACTTATAGTATATATCAGTAATGATATATAGGATAATAATGGCCCCCTGAAGGTAATTGCCATATACGTAGAGTTATAAATATAGTGCGTTTGGTTACCTATCTGGCTAACACAAATGGGATTCGTCAATCCCGATAGGCCTATCCACAATATCCGCGTTCACACATAAGTGATTAATGGTCCATGATGTGGGGGGACTTATGGCATGAAGGGAGTTAGATACAAGCAATAATATATTCAGAAAGGCATACAGTTTTGAAATTTATTTGTCTGCAAGTAGATGTTTTAGCATGTATCTCACCCCCAAAGAGTTTATAAAACAATTAAATAAAGTTGGGGCTATGAACTCACGTTAAATCCAAGCCTTTCTAAAATAATGTATAATCTTGGTAAAATCAACCTACATGTTTAGTGATTCCTAATAATGAGTAAATCTCGACATACTTGCACTACTACCTTGTGTTTTATGTCCCATTAGCTGTCTTTCGTCAATAGCCCATTATTGTCCAACTCTTTTTTTTATAAAGTTTACATCTTTAACTCGTTTCAAAAGATCTCGAAATATATGTTAACCAACAATTATACATAATGGGACTTTTTATACTTGATCATTGGGGGACTTTGTTGAAACTTGTTCATTTTCATGTGGTACCGGCGCAATTCTCTTCTCTTTCTATTGTTTTACTTTATTATTCATATATATATATTTGAAGTATATATGTGTATTTTATTTATAATATTTGATATAGTGTTGATCGGGTTTTTCTTGTTCAGACACCGCAATAAAAGGTACAGGGAACTGCGGGTGCAGGGAGAAAATACCAATCTTAAAGCCAATTAAAAAAATATTAGGGATTTCAATGGATGAAAATCATTTGTACCAATTGTGTCACTAAAAATGATCGATTAAGGTGAAACTTCTGTTATAATGAGTGAGGGGGCCCCATTTGGCCATAATAGGGTTATTTGGCTTCATTTTTCTTTCATAAAACCGGATCCTCCTTATTACCAATAAATGTTTATATTTTTTCCAAGGTTTAAACTTCTTCTTCTTTATTATATTCAAAATTATACACCCTAGTTACCGGCCCATTTTTCAAACTCTAGGGGCTTTTTGATCTTCGCCGGAAAAAAAGAAAAAACAAAAAAATTATTCTGGGGGGGGGGCCATTTGTTTGGGAGCCCATTCTTTTTTTTGCTAAACCCGCAATCATAAGGTAAACCAGTTTGTCTTTGGTGGGTGCTTTACCCTATTTATTTTGATTTAATTTGATTCTTGTTGAATTAGCTTTTTTGGTTTTTTTTGTATCCCCCACACATGATTGGATCCTAAAAAAAATATTTTATGCCTGTAGTAACGAGCGTTTTTCGTCATTGGGGGGAATTAAAAAAAACAATAAAATATGAACTTAAAAAAGTACAGGAAAAATTAGGTTATTTAAAGGATCTATTTATGCGTGGGTGCATTTTAATTTTTCGGTTTCCAACACCTTCTGAATTCCCATTTCATTGGTATGTTATTCTATGTTAATGGGGTTCCTTCTTTTTGATACTTTAATTTAACAAATGAAAAGTTCTATTAAAAAAAAATTGAGTGGATGGGAATAAAAGCGGAGTGAAAATAATATGTTGGGAGGGTCACCTAAACTTTGTGTATATTTTTTTCAATGGTGATTTTGAATTTTAATTTGTTGTTGGAAGTAACGTGGCCAAATAAATGTACAGAACTGCGAGAACTACATTTTTACTCCTACTAATGCATAATGTACAACATGACAATGCAAAATGGCATTTTAGAAAATATATGCATCTTAATTTAGAAAAAAAAAATTAAGGGCAAAGTGGAAAATTACTCTTTTCTTAAAAATAGCATATCATAACACAAAACAGTTTACCCCACCACTGTAATTCAATCCTCCCTAGTCACCATCTCTCACACCCTAACCACCTTTATTCTCCCAAATATTTTCACAGCCACCATCATTCATGGTGCCCATGCCATGGTGTCTCCGGATATTTGATGTATGACGCCGACTCATGGTTCGTTCGTCTTTTCAGATTCGTGGCGCCCATGCCATGGTGTATATATTCGATTATAGACCTGATCCTCAAAACCAACAAACATCAAATAGATCTGATCTATCACTAATTTGTTTCGTGTTTACATAACTTGGATATGCAGGTTATTATTTTATTTATTTAATTCGTATGTACTTTTGTGTATAACTGTTATGATTTTATATTACTTTAGACTCATGTTCAATGTACTGAAATTGTTCATATATCTTTTTTAATTTGTTGTTGAGTCACGTTGAAAAAATGACATGCTTGAATAAATCAAAACAAGCTGGTGGTTTCAAGGTACAACTATGCTGGTTATAAGTGAGTGAGTTAATAAAGATATACTTAAATGAATAAAAAATCATATAGCGACAGTTACAAACAAAACTACACACGAATGTGCATACAAATATACAATTTGTTTTGGTTATTAAAGTTATAAAAGTCATAAAACTGATATTCGAATGATGATATGCCAATTTTGATATTTCATGCTTTTCTATTTCTTCATTAGGCCTTTTAAATGTATGTATCTAGTGTGACGTGTGAGTATTTTACATAATATTGATGAAGTGGTGTTAAATAAATCGTTTACTAATTGTATGTGGTTGTTTATAGGTACGAGTATGATGAGCGACATGAAGAGTGCACATGTATTTTTATACTATATAGCGAGAAGATAGTTGTGATAAAGACGATGAAAATACATGTGCATGGTCCTAGACTACGTGTACCTAGTGACCTAAGACGATGAAAATACATGTGCATGGTTCAAGATTACGCATAGCAAGTGAACAAAGACGACGAAAATATATGTGCATAACTTAAGTATGAAGCCAATGTTGTATAAAATGATGGTTGCACATGTATATAATTAGCAATATGTATAGCGTTTTTTAAAAAGATTATTGTACATTCTTTATTTTCTCATTGCATGAATATATAACATTCAATCTTTGATAATTTACACGACACATATGCGTCTTGAATATATAAAACCTAACATGAAGACAATTAAGAACAACTGCTTACGTTACAAGTAGTGCACATACGCACACTTGAATTTTGCTAAAAAAAGTATTTTTTTAACTTAAAAACTAAAAAAAAAAGTTGAAAAAAAATGTCCTAAATTTTAGAATAAAAAGAATGGAGTTGTTAGTAAAAACTAATTAAAATACAAATATAAAAAATTTTGATAAATGTTACCACTATATCCTTGTTGAATTAATAGAATATTATTAATACAATAAAAATCTAATTGGTTGATCGTTGGTTCCGCCATGTTCTGTTCATTCATTTGGTTCTGGTACAGAACTTCACCCTATATCTATAATACATATATATTTTTATATTGTATATATATACTATGTATAGTTATTAATTATATATATTTTACGTGATATGTATATATATATAGGGAAAGGTTAAAATAAAAAGATAAATATTCATGAGAAGGATAAAAAGAAAACTTTTCTTGTAGAAATGAGGTATTGTTTAAGGAGCATTTAAAACTTTTGTAAAAAGCGAGTTTTTCCTAATTTTGAGTTTTTTTTTTTACTAACGGCTTTTTTAATGCGCAAAAAACAAAGAAATTTTTGTTATGACAAAAAAATTTTGATTGCACAAATTTTTCCAACTGGTTATAGTTTGATGCGCAATATAAAGTTTGATCGCAAAAAGTACAAAGAAGAGGCGTACAAAAACACACAATCATTTTGATGCACACAATAAGAAACCGATTTAATGCAACCTAAACTTTTTTTTGCATAAGTGGTTTTCTGGACAACAAACCTACGTGCCACTTTAAAAAACACTTACCCATTTAAACTTCGTTTCATGCCGTGAAACCAACTTTGCACGATTTGTGAAATTTTGTCGAGAAGATTTTTTGTGAACTTTTTAAAAAAATAAATCTTTTTATTCCTTCTCTACGAATCTCTTTGTCTTTTTATTTGATTTTATGTTCCTATATATTATCTCTAGCCACACCAATTATAAGTGTTGAGAATGCATGGAGCGACTTCTGTGGAACCACCGTTATCAATGGTCAAAAACAAATGTGTCATTTATGTAAATAACTAAAAAGATATGGTAGCTTGGTTGTAATAGTTGTAAGGGTATTTGCAAGGGAGTATCATTAAAGTTACTCCCTTTTTTAAAACGCATCCATTTTTTTCTCTTGGTGTAACTAGTGTAAGGGTAATTAAGGGATATCATAATTCTACCCTTTTTAAAACCATCCATTTTTTTCACAGGAATTTAATGATTTGCTTAAACCTAAAAAAATATACCGCCTCCTTCTCCAAAATTTCTGCTGCCGTTTTAAAGTTGAAAAACTAGAACTAGATCCCTCTCCTCAAACAAATACTATATATACATTTGCTATATTTCAGATCAATTCGAATTCATTTCGTATCAATGAAACTATGATCTATTGATCAGACACTTAGTCGATGTAAATTACGTTTCTTGATGGTTCATCCCCGCCGTGTGTGCCGGCGAGGATACGGAGGAGATTGACGGAAACAAAGACTTCGTATTCTACCGTTGAAGAAATTGAAGACACGAAAAATCGGTCCTCGCGGTGAGTCGCTGCATTTTTATCACAAATACAAGGTTAGTTTTATTTAGATGTTGTAATTGTTTTTGATATTGTGATGTTTTTAACATTGGTAGTATTTTGAAATTGTTTTGATTATATAGTATGAATGTTAAGATTGTTTCAGATTTGAATATGATTAGCATGTTAATAAGTATTTACACGTGTAGATGAATTAGATACAGTAGGATATATGGTGTCATTTACAAGTATGTCAAAAAGTCTAATATTTTTGCAACTAAACATCATGATCACACTTAGTTTATATACATGTATACTCTTATATTGACATTATCATTGGTTCGTATGACAAAATGGAACTTAAATCATGGTCACACTTATATATAGTTTAATATTTTTGCAACTAAAAAACATGTTAATCCAATGCATACCAAAAAACGCACATATAGACTTTGTTGTAAAACAAACTGAACAAGTGGTTATTTTTTATGTTCGTTTCGTAATCCGATACCGTACCGAGTATTATGAAGCGGTACCGTTTCGGATCAATACCGGTATGGTTCCGGTGTACGCCCATTTTTCTAGTACTCAAATATAGGTTTATATGAAGAATGTGTGTGGTTTATTTCATATGAATCGGATTTGAGGAATCCGTGTGTACGAGTGACAATGCATATATGTTTTATGAGTGTGCATATATGTTTTACGAGTGTGCATATATGTTTTACGAATCCGTGTGTACGAGTGTGTGTGTGAGAGTGTTGGTGCATATATGTTTTATATGTTTTACGAGTGCGCATACATGTTTTATGCGTGTATATGCGTTTCTCATGTTCATGGCAAGATTTCATTATTTCTTTTCTTCCTTTGATGACCTGTAGTGTTATGAAATATCTTTTTCTTTGTGATTCTATTCTAATAAAGATTAATGTTACTAACTTTTATACTTTTCTAATTTGTATCATGTGTAATCGAATTAAAAGAATGATGACAACGAGTGTTCTTATTTGTCCGCCTTCTGAAAAGTTGAATATAACGAGTGTGCACATATGTCCAACTTTTGAAAGTGTTACGACTACGAGTTTGCATATACGTCCGACTTCTAAAATGTTGATAACAATGAGGGTGCACATATGTCCGTTTGCGATAAATATCAATATGCACGTGTATAAATCGATTAAATTCATGTATTTTCTGCTTTTTAGAAATTTGTAATTTAATGTTATTTCAATTGATATCGAGTTTTGTGTATTACATTTATGTTCTTGGTTTTTTATAAATTTACATTATTTTAAAAAACATATATGCACCATCCTATTTGAAAAACATGCGTGTTCAAAAAATTATTCTAAAAATAAAATTAAAAATTAAAAAACATGCATGTCGAAAAATATATTCTAAAAATTAAATAGAAAAATTATTTTCTAAAAACATATATGCAACTCTCTTTTTTCAAACATGCAAAGTGAAATATAAAAATTAAAAAAAAATTAATTTCGAAAACTAAAAAAGTTTCTTAAAAAAGTATAAATAAAATTTCTTAGAAAAGTAATTTTTTTTTTGAAAATTAAGGTATTAAAAAGCAGGATTCATTTAAAAAATCAAAAATAATATAAAAATGTTGTTTACCATTATACCCTTTTGGATTAAATAAAAATATATAATATTTCAAAAATTATGATTGGTCTAGAGGAGTTCTCGCAGTTCTCGCACTTAATTTGGTTCTGAAAATAAAGTCCCCCTATATATATATATATATATATATATATATATATATATATATATATATATATATATATAT
>BQNB010002899.1:0-119807 GCA_026074375.1 Tanacetum coccineum
AAGCATGGAATCAAAAGCCATAAGCTGAATTATCCTAATAAGCTCTTAAACACTAACTGAAATTCAAACAGCCTGCAAGGGCAGTTTCCAAGCTTAAAATTAAGCTCACAAATGGATCCTTAGGGCAAAAAGCTTATCACCTACTTAAAACTCATCTAATAAGCTTCTTAAAACAATAATCAAAAAACATTTTGAAATCTAAATGAGTACTGAAAAAGCAATAAGAAAAAGCTATAGGCTACTCTTGATATTTTTGGATTTTTAATGAAAAAAACTAATAAACTAATCCTACTGATTTAATAAGCTAATGACAAATGAATTTTAACCTAATAAGCTAATTAGTATAAGAATTAAACAAAAACTTAAAAGCAATAAGCAATAAAACTCTAAAAAGCACTTAAAGAGCTTATCCTACAGACTACTTAAAACAGTTCTCAAAAAGTATTTTGAACTTCATTTAAGCTGAGAAAAATCTAATTGAAAAAGGACATGCAGGCAGACTACTCTATTTTTTATTTTTTTTTTGAAAATTTATGAAAAAGGAAAAGGACAGTTTTGCAGACTAAATTTAAATAAGCTAATAAACTTTTTAAGCAAGAAAAACACTTAAACTATATAGTTTTACCTATAAACTACTTGTGCACAAAATTTCAAAAACTAAATCCTACTTTTACCTAATGAAAATTAAATTTGAAAAAGGAAATTTTAGTAGTTTAAACTGCTGATGCAGTTTGCACTTTTTTAAACCAAAACTCAAAATCAACAATTGCAGGCCTAATGACTTGTTTTATAACCTTTAAACAAAATCAATTTGAGTACTATCAATAACTAGAAGAGACTTAAGCTAGATATGTTACTATGAAAGATTTAATGATCACAGGATCAAAGTATTAACCAGAAAACATATGAAAACCTGATTAAAACTACAAGCTACTCTAAATCCTGCTTATATAAACCTATAAATGAGATTTGAAATGAATCTAAAGGATCAAATGACCAATGGTAGTATTAACTCTAGTCAATACTGCCTTAAGCCAAACACCCCTTTAAAACACAAAATCCCATTTTAAGCTTATGATAATGAGATTTAAAGCACAAGTATCAATTACCAGATGATAAACAGCTTATAAAAACCAAAATGAACATTTATGAATAAGCAAATAAGCCAGAAACAATAAGCTACTATCTATGCTATTTTTCTTTTTGGATTTTTATAGATTTTTAAGACAAATTATGAAAAACTAAGATCTACACTACAAAAGCTGAAAACAGATGATCAAACATGTTCAATAAGCATAATAAAACAAAATTTAGCACAAATAAGCTAGCAAATAAGCAGATTAAGCAATTCTAAACTAGGAAATTAGAGACAGTAAAAGAACTTGAAAACTTACAAAGGCCTTAGCTAAACAAAGGCTTAATATGCTCAAGTAGCTATTCTACAGCTCTAGCTTATCACAAGGATAAGCTAGTAAAAGTCCCATAAGCTCTTCCAGGTTAAGCTTATCATCCAAAAGCTTCAGATCCATTTAGCAAAGGTATTTAACTGATTTTAGATGTTTAAATAGATTAGATGCTTATTATGAGCTCAATTTGAGCTTAGAGACTCAAAGAGCTTATGATGAGCTTATTAGAGCTTATGTAACAGTAACTAAAAACATTTGAGTTATATAAAAGCTTTAAAGTAAAACAGATTGTGAAAACTGAAATTTTAATTCTATTAATACTCAAAACAGATTACAAGACTTGAAAATTGAAATTACAAGAGCTTAAAAAGGAAAATACATTTTAAACCAAAAATTACATAAGCTACTTAAACCTAAAAAAATGCAGGGAAAGGGAGATGATGTGTGTGAGGAGTGAGCTTGTATTTATAGCCTTCAGAGGATGCTTCTAGGTCCTGAGTTTGTTATACGCTCCCATGATCTCGTCCCTTCATTCAAGCCAATCATTGGATCCTAACTTTGAGCCGTTGGATTAAATGAGTGAGCACACGGATTGCCAACGTGGCATTCCGTGTGTCAGGCTCATTGTACTTCTTTTGCACTAACTTTAGTGCAAAATAATAGTCCTTGGTGTGTTTCTTGTCAGACCCGCGTGTCCTTTCTTGTGGGATTCAACCAATCAAAAGCTCTTGTGACGTATAGCTCTGCCACATCATTCCTTGGCACTTGAATTACTAAGCCACATCATCAATTTCTATTTGCCCTTTGTTTTTGACGCAAGGTAAAATGGAGGAGATGATGAATAGTAAAAAGGGTTCGCGCCTTTTTAACCGTTTAGAAGGAGAGTTTGACTGGGGGTGTGAGGGTTGACTTGGGCCCGGGTTTTTATTAAAAGGATTGGGCCGTGGGTATTTGTTAAAAGGGCCGGGTTTGTTTTTGGGTTATTATAAAAGAGATAACGAGTGTTAACTCTTTATATATTAAAGAGTTAACACCGTTAGGGCTTAGGGACCATTTTTGCAATTTGGTTTAACAATGAGGGCTGTTTTGGGTAATTTGAGGGATTTTTGTCTTCATATGGTTGACCAGTGTTGACCAATGGTTGACTTTGGTTGACCTTGAAAGCATTCTCCCGGCTCTTGTACACTCTATCCGTTCCCGTGTCCGTGTTTGTCCGGCTTTGACCGTTTTCTTGCGATATTTGCATTATCCGTACCTACACAATCACAAAGACAAAACAAGCAATATACAAGCATTTTAAGCATAATTTTGTCTTTTATGGGTCATTTTTGATATAAAACGGATATGTGTTTTCACACATATCAAAATTCCCCAAACTAAGCGATTGCGTGTCCTCACGCAATATTATATGCTTTAAAACCAAATATCTCAAAACTTCCCCAAACTAAATCTTTGAAAAGTAGCAAAGACTTTCGTGGAGAAAGTTTAGAAATCACAAGTTATAAAACACCCCATTTTCCCATTTTTATCAGGAATCCCTCCTTACATCCCTCTAACAAAACATAAAAAACAAAAATATGATTATATATTGAGTGAGAAAGATAAAAAGAAGACACCTAGATATGTTTATGAAGTTGGTTACTCACTAATGATGTGTCACAGCCATCTGAAACTACTTGAAGTTGTTGATCTTCTACCCTAGTTAGTATTGATAGGCCCTTAGGTTCACATGCTCAGTCCACATTCTAAAACCATAAACAAAACAGGAACCAAATGTTAGTCTTTTAAATCATCGTCAAACCTTAATGAAGAAAATAAAAGATGAGGGGAGCTTACCTCCTAACTATGGATATTCATGTCACCTAATACCTTTTTAGTTAAATCTAGTGCTCCGTTGATAATTGTCCTCTCGTCATGAGTGAGTTCACCTCCTTTACCGGCCTGTAATAGAGTGAGGATGTCACCAATTGCAGTAAAGGCATACAACATATGAATGTCAATTAAGGCTTTTGTAACCATGTTTTTTACAAAAAAGACTAATACTAAATGCTTATATCACAAAAGAGCTTACCTCCAGACCATGGATATTCATGTCACCTAATACCTTTTCAGTTAAATCTAGTGTTCCACTAATAATTGTCGCCTCGTCATGAGTGAGTTCACCTCCTTTATCGGCCTGTAATAGAATGAGGATGTCACCAATTGCAGTAAAGGCACAGAATATATGAATGTCAATTAAGAATTTTGTAACCATGTTTGTTACTAAAAAGACTAATACTAAATGCTTAAATCACAAAAGAGCTTACCTTTTGACCATGGATAGAAACAAGATTGTTTGAGTACATGTCACAGTCCATGTTGAGAGTAATTTGGTTGTTGCTTATCTATGATGAAACCCTTATCTGTTAATTCATTTATTAAAGCAGGCATAACCCATGCACCTCGAGGAGTTACCATACAATTTTGAGGATGATAAATGAATGATATTAGGGTTTGAGGTGAATATGGTTATGAAGAAATGGATTAATAATTATGGTATAGAGAAAGAGTCTATGTTTTGTGAAACCTATATTAAAGGAATAGATATGGTCATAGTTTATGGAAGTGATCTCAAAACATTGTGTTATCAAATCTAATATTTCAAAATTTCATGCTATATTGTTATCCATGTCATCATTTAGGTGGCGTACAGTCACTAAATCATATTTATACACTCATAGTTAGCCCCATATATATGTTATAGATAGATATATAGGTTCTCAGATGACATCGACCCAAAGGCTTTCGTTTTTCATTCTTGATACAATGGAATCCTATCTGAGCCATATTTGGTGGGGTTTTAGCCGTACAATAGCAACGTACTTTTTCTATTGTTTCGTTTTTGTACGTGAACTTTTTTTTGTTCCACTTAATGTAACGAACTTTCAAGTTTTGTGTTAATTTGCACCATCAAACTTGTTTTACCGAAACCAGCTATATTTTTGTTCCACTTAACGACCGTTTGCAACGTTAGGCTTTTTAGCCAATGAACGTTTGCAACGTTAGTCCTTTATACTAACGGTTGTTTATTTTTTTTTTATAATTATTTTTTTAATTTTTACATGTTTTTTTATATATACGTTTTTATACAAATATTTTATACAAGCGTTTTTATACACACGTTTTTATACACGCTTTTATACACATTTCTATACACGTTTTTATACAAATATTATAAACACATATTTTTATACACATATTTTTATACACATATTTTTACACACGTTTTTATACACATTTTTATACATTTTTATATTAATACACATTTTTTATACAACGTTTTTATACACGACATTTTACACATGATCATAAGTAAGCGTTGTATACACATTTTATACACACAATTTATACATACATTGTTTTACAGCATAATTTAACAACATTATTTTTATACACATATTTATACACAAATTTTATACACTTTTATATACACATATTTTTTAAACACAGATTTGTATACCAATTTTTATACATATTTTTATAACAACATATTTTTACAAACAACGTTTTTATACACATTTTATACACATATTTTTATACACATATTTTATACACATTTTTATACCTATTTTCAAACATAGATTTTTAATACACGTTATTATAAACACACCTTTTTTACACATTTTTATATATACATTTTTATAACACATATTTTTAAAACACGACATTTTATATATATTTTTATTATATACAACATTTGTAATATAATATATTTTACATATTAACAAAGAACGTTTTTAATGCACATGGTTTTTATATACGTGGTAGAATAGTATGTGCAAAAAATATTTTGATAAAAATGTGCGTGTACAATAACGAGCTAGCTGAGTAAAAATGTGTGCATAAAATCGTGTATACAAATGTATATAAAAACGTGTATAAAAAAAGTATATAAAAACGTGAGTATAAAAACGTGTGTATAAAAAAGTTCACGTACCAAAACGGAACATTAGATAAAGTATTAAACATGCCACGTATACTTTTTTCGGTTTTATAACCTTTTTCCCGGTTGCCAGTCAAGGTTGGTGCAAATTAACACAAAACTTTAAAGTTCGTTACATTAAGTGGAACAAAAAAAGTTCACGTACCAAAACGGAACATTTGAGAAAGTACATTGCTATTGTACGGCTAAAACCCTATTTGGTAACGTGATAAGTAGACCTTAAATCACCCTGCAAAAGACCCCTGGAGCCAGAACATTGACGGAAACACTTGAAAGTTGTCTGATATGATTTTTAACTCATCTTACGTCCTAAGAGGTCTTGAATTCGATATAATTTATATTACACTAGTATTGAAAACAAAACCATATTTATCGCAACGGCTATATATAAAAGAGTTGGCAAAAAGATGCTTAGATCAATCGAATATAGCAATACCGATTTGTGTTACCACATCCATTTAGCAAGTTGACGCGGAGATGACTGGCCAGAGGTATGAATTGATGAGAGAATCATCAAAAACATTAAAGGCATTGTTATTCATGCTAAACCCCAATAAACAAAGGAGTCAAGTTAGGATTTATGCGCAACTAAACAATCGACCAAAAGAAGAAATGCATTTACATGCCAAAAACGCATTTCAGAGTGACATTAAGGTGCGAAGATCCGCTAAATCTATTTCCCTTTTCTCCTCCTTTCCTTTCTTACGAAACGCTTCCTTGGCTAGCTTTTGTTTCTTTTCCTGTAATAGCAATATCCTCTCATCAATGCTGTCTCTAGCAACCATTTTCACAACCTTCACATCCTCTGTTTGTCCGATCCTATGGACACGATCCATCGCCTGTTCTTCAACTGCTGGATTCCACCATGGTTCCATCAAGTACACTCTCGAGGCAGCAGTTAGGTTTATGCCCGTACCAGAAGCTTTAAGACTTGCTAGCAAAACTGTGGGCCCGTCCAGTCCCGGAACTCCAAATTCTTCTATCACATTTGCCCTCCTCTTTGCAGACATTGCCCCATCTAAACGCAAAGTCTTGAATCCTGCCTGTTTTAGTGGTTCTTCAAGTAAAAGCAATAGCTTACGAAACTGAGAGAATACAACGGATTTTATGGACGGGTTTTCGTTTCTTGATGCTTCTAGAAGTTTTAAAAGAGCAGCCACTTTAGAAGACGCTTTAGTGCAGGATGTATCAACAACAGTGGTGTACTCAGGTGGTGCTGAGAAAAGGTCAGATTCGGATAATCGACGGCGGCATAGTGGGCACGAGGCCTCAGATTGCTTTATTTTTTTTTGGGTTAAGGGTTTCGATACCTGGTGCTTTAGGGTTCGGAGTATACATGTTTCACAAAATATGTGAGCGCAAGACGTAATAATCATCTTGGATGGTGGAGAGAGGCAAATTGGACAATCTATGTCTTCACTGTCTTGTAGCAGTATAACTAGCTTGTTAAGAAGTTCCGGGTTGTTGGATGCATCTGCAAGTTCAATTTGTAATGATCATACAAGTTATACATACGATATCAGACAAAATCACTTCACAGTAGTTAGATGGACACCATGAACATTACATATTGGCACAATTAAACTAGCAGTGGAACAAAAAATTGGTAACGAGACAAAATGATCAACTTGTTTGGTCAGTTGTGTTGACAACACTTTCTGTCCAAGTTTTTTAAATTTTTTTAATTAAACAGCAAGCCTGTATACTTAATTACTTAGTTCATTAATCCCACGTTTTTCTTGAACATTTCAAACTTGAAGCGAATTTAACGAACTCCCATTCGGTTTCTCTCTCACTTTCATTCACCCGCATGATTTTCTGATCTCCCATGTACAAAAATTGGCTCTAGTGTTACAAGGGTTTGCTTTAATTCACACAACTAATCAGACTTTTGGTTGAATAACGAATTTTATTACTTGTAATTATTGATTCTACAGGAAAATCCACACCTACAATCACATATTATCGAACAAACTTTGATCAGAAAGGGTAAAAACTATTATGTATCCATAATAATCTCACCCTAGATTAAATTAGCTTATATCACTTTAGAAAACTGTATGAAAGTGTTGCTATGGAGTTTGACGCCTATCCCTGAAATTAGGATTAGTGATTTAGTGGGCTTAAAATATGAAAATGGGCCTGCAGCATCTAACTATATGTAGTCAATAGGCATGTAATATTTCCCCATAACTTAAATTTGACTACAAAAACTATAATGTATCCATAATAACCTCACTTTTGACAACTATAGACCTGTTTAATTAGTTCTCGGTTCAACTAAATTTCTCTTACCCGTTTGAGCCATTGTAGATCAAACAAAACCCAAATAAATCTATCCGCAAGTAATTCAATCGAAATTGCAAACTTAATATTCATGAAAATTGCGACACAATATGGAGAAAGCCCTTATCTGATGTGGATCATAGAAGCCCATTTGCTCGACTTCCTTCAAGAATCAAGAATCTAGAATCTTTCGCAATAATGCGATGTTTCCTACCAATGTTCTCGCCTATTTCAAATCCCTACATGTAGGGCTGAGCAAATAGACCGGTGGACCGGACCGGACCGGAAAACCGGACCGAACCGGACCGACCGGACCGCGGTCCGGTCCACGGTCCGGGGTTTTGGACCAATTCGGTCTTCGGTCCGGTCCGATTATTGATTGGCGAGGGGTGCGGTACATCCCCCGAACGGTCCGGTCGCGGTCCGTCCTCGGTCACGGCGGTCTCATTTGGACCAATTCGGATCTTCGGATTGATCCCGGTCGGACAGTCCCGTTCCGGTCTGACACAAAAACCCGAAATTAAGCCTTATAGGACCGACCGGACCGCGAGCCACACCGAAGCAAACCGGTACCGGATAACCGACCCGAGAGAGAGGTGCCCCAAAGATGGATCCGTACCTGTAGCCATTTCGGCTTCCGGTCCACAGCTCCGGCTTTATTAGCACCCCTTTACGAGTACGTCGTGGTCGAGGGGTCCGGTCCTAGCCGTCCGGTCCGTTTGGACCGTTGCCACCCCTAACCTTACATGTCAACTATGGTTTCATTGTTCCAAACACTTAAGGTGCATACGTTAATGGTAGACAGACATCTAAAGAAATGATACATACAGTACATATGTGACGAACTAGAGATGTAACAAATACGCAATTGGAATTATTTTTGAGAAATTTATCATATTCTTTGTTTGGTAACAACATGGAAATTGACTTTAGAAATATATATAAATAATAATATTACTAGAAAAAAATAATGAAAGACAACACAACTTTGAGAATCAGTGATATGAATGAGTATTTTATTTAGTTGATATGGGCAAAAAAAAAAATTGATTTGTCCAAAATACACAAGACAGTGAGGAGATCTGCCACGATGACCCAGCTCCTGACATGTCATCTATCATTCACAAACACTGCTGAACTCCTGTTTCTAATTCAAATGGATAAAAAAAGCATTAAACAAAACAAGATGCAACCTTTTGGGTCATGGGGCTAAATACAAATTCATCATTTGTTAATTACTAAAATACGAGCAGATACCAAAAAAAGACGGCAATGGAGATCCACCAAACTATGAATTTCAGGTTGCTAAAGTGAAAAGGGGGGTTAGGCTAGAAGATGTTTGACTTTTCTTTTTTAAATGTGATAGTCACGTGACCACTCCTTTTTATACCATTGCTTCAAATTCCCAATTCTCCGTGTTATCTGATATTTCCATTCTAAAACTAGTGGAAATGGTTCTAGTGTAATTTTATTTCTCGAAAAAATAGAAATCTCCGTGTTCCAATTTCTATACCCTACCAAACAATGGAAATTCAGCCAATTCCATTTCTTTTACCTTATTTCTCTTAACCAAACATGCCCTAAAGTACCACTGCATCGTAAACTGCCTACTCAATTAGCAAATTATCACATATAAGCAGTAAAACATCACCAAGGGACTACGTGAAATGATAAACAGCATGAGATCTAAAGTTTCACGAGTACTATCAATATTTGCAAAAGTTTATTAAAACTTTGATACACTTAGCAAGTTTATGTTACCTGTGATCTTGAATTGGCATCAAGTAGAATTTAAAATAGAGTGGATAAACAAGTGAAAGTACCTTCAAAGTTGTAGGATGAAAGGGACGCTCTAACATCTGGAGGGCACAATTCTGTATGTGTACATATCTGGCGAAGCCGTAAAATGAAGCTCAAAACAGTTGAATAATTGTGTGTAACACTTCCTTTAGCAATATATCCCTCAATAAAGTTCTTGGCTTCACTTTCCATCTCATCATACAACTTACGCTCATCACCAGAAAGCTCCACATTACACGTATGTATAGTTTTGGGAGGCAAACCAATTAAAGCTTTTTCTTTAGTTCGCCTCAAAGAAATTGTTGCCATTAACGCCTAAACATTAGAACTTTTTAGTAAAAAAAAATATGGATAAGAATAAAACCCGCATGATTTAGAAAACCTAGTTCGAGTGAAGAAATTCTGAACCAATTACCTATACCACTTGTGTTTAAGTCATTTGGGTTATGGCTTCTCCTTAACAGGTCAGATGTGTAGTTCATAAAAATATATTATAGTTACATACATTTGTAAAATATATCATACTTTACACATTAACAAGTTATAAAACATGAACAAAACAATATTTGTGGATCAACCCGAACAAAACAAGAAACTACCCTTTTTAACTCATGGGCGTTACCCAATCGACATGCCCATTTCACCACCAGCAAAACTAAAACATTAACTAATTTTTAAGGTAGTCATAGGTTAACTCATTTTTTACCTGGAGCCTTGAGAGCCCTTTTGCATTCCCCTGACTAATTGGTCGTTGTACCAAGCTATCCCAATAGCTTTTAGTGCAAAACGGGTCAAATCTTAAAAACGCCATGAGAGAAAATAAGTCCATGGACCCATTTTGTATCGGTGTTCCTGTAACAACCCATCTCCTTTTAGCATTTATCCCAGTCACAGCACAACTTAGTTTTGACTTATGGTTCTTGATTATATGCGCCTCATCCAAAATCACTCGCCACCACTCTATCTTCTTTATAGGATCATCCGTACTCTCAAGTTCACTCCCCAATGTACTATACGTTGTCAGCACTATATCATACTTTTCAAGCTCAGAAACATCTTGAGTTCGTTCCCCATAGTAAATATACGCCTTTATTATTCCACGTTTAGTGTGCTCGGATAATTGTGTTATCCAAGTTGAAAAAACAGAAGGTGGACAAACAACTAATGTCATCTTCGGAGCAACCTTAAGTTTCTTACTAACACTAGCACTTTTGATCACTTTCCCCTTTCTTTTTCTCTTACCACTTGAGATAACCAACGGCTCGGTTTCTACTTCCATTGCCTCATTAATTCCATCAGTTACATCAGTACCTCTATCTAAAGCAATCAAAGAAAGCAAAGTAAGAGTTTTACCCAATCCCATATCATCTGCAAAGATCCCACCACGCAAAGGCTCAGGTCGTTTATCCGTGTGATAATTTGTCAACACATTGACAAATCCCTCACCACTTGCTTCCCAAAACGGCGGCAAGTCATCCGAATTCTCACGATTGTACAACCAATACAACCCTTCTTTTTGATGAGCAAAAAGATGGGGCAAAACCAAATCTTTTGGAGGTTCCATCACTCCATTAACAACATTCTTACTAAAATTCTCATCAACCAACTTAAAAATGGCATCCAAATCACCCTTTTTCCTTTCTTTGATAACCATAGCTTCAGAATTAGTAAACAAAGCATCATTTTGACTAAACAAACACAACCCAGATCGCGAAAACGCCAACTTAACACTTTCAAAGGAATCAATCTTAGCAAAAACATGAACATGACAAGGGATTTTATACTTAAACTCATTCTTACCCATATTGGGCACAATCCCTTCAATATGAACAATATTGGAATCAATTAAAGGAGCAAGAACACTAGCTACCTTTTTTTCGATATGCCCGACTTGATCGGTTCGACTATTTACGGCTTTAATCGCATTGGAGTCGAAACAATTCAAAGGCTCTCGAATAAAACCAACCATTTCACGACCACTAATACGACCGGAATAGTATTGTAATCCAACAATGTTGGCAATAAGGTAACCAACCATGAATGTTTCTGATTGTGTTTGAACATCTTCTTCTTGTGTAAAAGACGACATTGGTGATTGATTGATTGGTTTTCAAGTTTAACCGACTTTGTTTTTTACTTGTATTTAACAAGCAGAAATTACCCGCGCGTTGCTGCGGGCGTTAATTTTTTGCGCGTTGGCTTTTTTTTTGTTTGGGTTAATTTTTTCGGTCTCATTTTTAATAGTTCGGCGCATTTTTTCTTTCTTATTGTATTTTGTGCGGATTTATTTTTTCGGTCTCATAACATTTTTTTTTGACCCAGGCCGCTAGAAAGTTGTAAATAGTTAAAAATAAAAGCACGTCTCGTAAAAAAAAATTTCCTTCTTATTTTTAGCGAAAGAAGTGGGGGTAAAATTTACATATGACCTCTAGAAAAAGCTTACATGAGGGATATGGTGGGTCTTCCAAATTAGGTCACCTTATTATTTTAATTTTTAAGTTTTTTCTTCACAATTCTCTTCTTATTTTCTTCAATTTTAATATTTTTTATTTCAATATTATAGGGTTTACAATAGTTAATTTTTTTAAATTGAGATACTTTATTTCGCGACCCTATCCAAAACAAAAAAACATATATTTATATTAAAAAACAGACAAGTATATTTAATAGTCACTTTTATTTTAACAAAACTTGATAAAAAAAAAACCAATACAAACAGGCCACTTAATGATTGCTTAAGTATAAAGATGACTTAATGTGTAGACCATTCTATATTATTACAATTATATATTTTAGCTATCGGTTTTTAATTATATCTCAAACGCAATGACTTTTAAAATAGTTTTTTTTTAAGAACAATTAAGTCATAATTCAAAATCACCTAAATCAATCTATTAATAAGAAAGATTTTAAAATTTAATAAGTTAGACTATTTTATATTGGAGACGGAGATATTATTATCATTAATAAATTTTTCAATACTTTGAAACGTATAATTATAAAACACTACATATTACCAGAAAAGCATAGTTGCATTGATTGTTTCCGACCCGCACCCGACCCGCTATTTAATGCGCCCGACCTGTTATTTAATTTAACAAGGTTTTAAGCCCGCGCGTTAATGCCCGCGGGATGTTTGTCAGGTGAATTTGATATCGGCCGCTAATGATCATATTTTAAATAAAATATTGCGATGAACATAACTAATATTTATTTTTTAAGATCTTTTGAGTTGGGAAACGAATTTAAATAGCCAACTGTTTATACACGTCTGTCAACAACCAATTCATGTTCCTTCTCATCCGTTTCCTTTGCAAGCTGCTGCTTCTTTTTAAGTTCGGCCACTTTCGCAAGAATAATTCCTTGATGATTTCTTTAAAAAATGGAAAAAGTAATTACAGGTAATTAACATACATATTAAACATATTATCAATATGTAGAGCAACTACTGGGCTGGCAAACATGGGCAATAGCAGGCTTTACATTTGAATATATCGAATAAGTGGTTGAAGAATTGCAAAAGCAAATAGTGCAGGGATAAAGTAATTAATGAATTTCCCAGCTTCATCGTGAATGGAAGCGGATTGGCCAATAAGAACTATATCTCCAAAAGATAGCAAGAAAAATGCATACAATTTAAAGAGAAACAATAACAATAGAATCTAATATCCGATTTTTTTTACTGTTTTCAAAAGATAGGACAACGTGTTTTTGCACATGAGAAGCATTTGAGCACATAACAACACTCATAAGTATAGTTGTTTACCCAATCTAGTTTTATAAGTTTAGTCATCACAACAATATTTACTAAAATTAAACTGTTATCAGAAACTTGTCGTCTTGGTCTGATTATGCGACTGAAATAGTGACGATCAATCTAGGCACTAATACAGTAATACAATGGTCATCTTGATTTGAAAAGGTCACAGACCTCTTTTTGGTTTACAACAATTTTCAATTAGATGGTTTTACTACCCATCCACTTCTTATAGGGGTGTTTTTGGCATTGCATATTGATAAAATGACCATCTTGGATGTATAACGTTATCAGATCTCACCAACCTGATCACTTTTTAAACGTTCCGCTTTATTTTATTATCTGATTAACGTTATCTACTTATATAGGGATCGAAAAAAACAAATTTTCAGCTGATATCTAGCTAAATAAAATTAACTTTACCATTTGCCATGTTCGTAACATTCACGTATCACCAAGATGAAAGTCAAAGTTCGTACCTGTACAGAAATGTGTCCATTGACTCGTAATGGCACTTGTGAAGTTGATAACTCTGTGCTACTACCTTTTGAATAATCCTATTCATCCACAGTATGAACATTATTGCTAGCACAGTTTCTATCAATATATTTCCCCTCACTCCACCACCCATTGTTTGCTCAAGCAGTCGACATGCAACATCTGGACTTTAACTCCAACCACATGAGAAATTAGTTTTATCAGAAGCAAATGTATGGTTGATGAAAGGTTTGGTGGTAAAGTTTGACCAAAAGGTCGCCATGAGAGCTCATGGCACATCTTTTCAGAATTTGATGTGCATAACACATACACCTTGAATAGGAACCAAGAAGTCTAGTAAATATCATTATATGTTGATCCTAAAAAGGATAGACGAAACTAAAGGAAAGCCATCATATATCTACATTTTATTGCTTTAGTTTCTTATTAGACATTTGTATCTTATACTAAAATAGTTCTTCTAGACATTTGTTATATACTAAAAACCAATATGCATATTGTTCTTTAGCTATCCTATCATTTTGATAATCTCTTAGACAATGATATGCTTTTCACAATTAGAAACAGCTCTATAAAGGTGATAACTTTTCAAAATTTTCATAGCCTTTTTGTCCTCAAATAAATAAATAAAAAGAGGACCATTTGCGTAAACCTTAATCCAAAAAACCAATCATAATATGCAATAATCATATGATCATTACTAATAGTTATCCTTCTAAAAAGAAACCTGAAGAACATACACACACATTTACAATACAATGTAATATTATTCAGAGTCAAGGTACCTTAAGAGCGGTGGAAAAATTTTTGTACTCACCGCTTCTGTCTTTAGCTTCCAGCGTTGGCACATGTTCTTTCTTCTTGAAATGCAAACAGCAGCAAATGCACACAATGTTTTTATGTAACCATAAATACTTGACGGCTCCAGTACCTAAGTTGATAAACTTTCATTAAGTGATTGCAAAAGTATGGGTTATGTGATTGATGGAAGTTTTTGTTTTAAGCATATTCCAAGTAAAATAAACTTGGAAAAAGATGGCCCCAATAAAAAAAAAAGTTTCAACCCATTTTGTAAAAACGGGCCAATTTGGGTTATATTTTATTGTTGACAATCGTGTAAGTAAAATTTAAAAATCTAGCCAAATGGGAAAAACATTAAAAAAAGATGAAAGTGAATACGACCTTCAACTTTTCCCTAACGCTTTGCTTCTGTGAACCATATACACCGAGCCCGGTTGCCTGAACTGGTTCATGGCGCGTTGCATAGACCACGTTTGTTCTTGTAACTGAACCCACTGTCCAGCCGCTTTACACCTACAAACAAAAAGAACTTGGTTATAAAAACCTTTAAATTAACTGTCCCAATATTCTCGAGTCATAAAAAAACTTGCTTAATATTCACAGCTAAAGTATTTATTTAACTTAGATAAAAACTTTTGAATTTGGAGTTGATCACATGAAGAGAGCAAAACAATGGACTCCTAATTTGTGGTATGTAGGGTTCAAATGAGTAATTACGTCAACAAATTATTTTGTCAATGGTGATAGTACATCCTAAACAAAATATCTTTTGATACAAAATACTGTGTTTGTGTTTTAATAATATGTGCGTCGTTTTGTTTTTGGGTTTTCTATGCAGAGACAAAACAATATAATATGGCTATAGAGATCATGAATATAATAATTCCAAAACTTATGCTGGTACTCCTTCCAGTAAGTACATTAGAAAGCAAGGATTTAATAAACAAAGAAAGGCATCATGGACCTATTTCTCTTTTTAAAGTCGTTTTCTTTTCTACCATTCCACCAACCTTGAGGGTCTAACCTGTGCCTTTTGCAACCGCATTCTCAAACTGATGTGTTATTGGATCAATAAATATACCAACACAAAACGTCATGTAGCCGTTGGCTTGATTTACAAGTCCACACTGAACCTCGATAAAACAATTCTTGATAAGACCAGAAGACGTACCTATGTTTAAGTGGACACCTCTAATAGATAAAAAAGAAGTATCTATTTACCTTCGGTTTCAACGCACTTGCATTAATCCAACACAGACTTAGCCTTCCGACATTGAGGCTGCTTAGAGAACTAACCATGCTCAACAAGCTAACCATCTTCAGGTGCCAGGGGAAGGCGTCAGAAACTAAAAAACTTCTTCGTATACCGATACATGACGGCCCACTTTTTAGTGTCTCTGAAATCGCCAACAGAGGAAGATCGGTCACTGCTCATGCTCAAATTAACTATTTATAAAAAATCTCGTTTTCTTATAAAACTATCTTACAACATGTGATTAATTAAATTATTGTGCATCACCAAAAGTGTAAAGTTCAATTGGACTTTTTTATGATGGGTTAATTGAGAGCATGCTATTATTTATCATAAATACATGTCCCGTAATAGAAAATTTTGGTGAATGGTGATGACTTTATGTCATAATAAATATGAAACATGAATAAGTTTGCTAAGTGCATTGTGATAACCTCACGCCACAATTCACGCTCTAATAAAATCTAGCAGTGGCTACCATTTGGCTTGAGCAAACTAAGGTGCCTCCATTTGTTTGTACGAATCACACCAAATAACGTAAGAAATTAATAATTGTTCTGAAGGGTGTTGTTTACAAACTATTGGTTTCATTTATTATTTCTGTAAATTGAGCTGTAAATGATCGAAAACTTATTATTCACAGTATAACCATAGCTAAAATACCATTTAACTCGATAACATAAATTCAAAAAAACATTGTGCTGCAGTTGTCTGAATTTTGATTTAAAAGGTTTTTATAGACTATATTTCGATTTTCTTATTGTAACTCAGTTATGATTTATAAAGAACTGACTCGATTTTCAAACTAATATACTGTAGTTTTTTGAGTGATTTGACTGCAATTTCTGCTTAGAGTATTTTGATACACACTTATTGGTAATCTAATATTTCTTGGTTAAAATCCCTCCTTGACCATCTTATTTTCCTGGATATAAAAAAATATAGATCCAAAAAGAATGAATTCGAAACAATAAGCAAATAAAACAGTAGCAGTTAGCTTTCATTCTAATACCATCACATATCTAGCTGTATTTTCTTGTTAACTCGATAATCATTAAGAGATAACTTATTCATTTGTTGAAGTGAGTGAGGTACCTGAGATTTGTGTCTTGCCTTCAGGTAGTTAGTACTATAACTCCTTTTAGTTGGGCAGTTACAGCAACAAACCCGCCTCATTTCAGCCCTTATTTAAGCACCCATAAACCCACCTGTTTGGGGGCTCAGTTTCCACATATACAACACCGGTAAGAGCTTGACAACACTGAAAAAAAAAGAAACAAAAGAAAGAGTTGTGATCAGAAAATGATCAATTTTAACGAGTGTAGCGACGTTGAATTTATAATTAAAGAATTTGGTTATTATAGGATGTAATTTTATACACTTGGGCCTTAGGAAGACCTCATTATCTTGAATTGGGGAAAAATATGAATTTTAATTTCTCCATTGGCTTTCGTAAAAGTTAAACTTAGATAACAAAGAAAGTGGGGTTTATGGACTTGTAAGTATGTATAGGTACGTTCTTATGCCCATTTTAATGAGATTACTCAAAGTAAGAAACATTAATAATGCTTAATTAACCATCCAGCCAGACATGTTATTGACCCGTGTTAATGAACTTAACTATTTTGCAACCATTAAAAAAAACTTATTGCCAGGTGCTCACTAAAAAATATATGAGGTTTTCGTTATAATTAACAGTGATTTCAGGATTTAATGATCTACAGTTATTGTATGCCATAAATATAACAATAAAATAACAATGTATTGATACTTATTCCTCCATCATACTAAAGTAAGTTCCTTTTGTTTATGGTACTAACAATACATATCTCGTTTTCTATATCCTCAGCGATTTTCTCAATGCTAGCTCCTATTCTAACTTATAGATTCTGTAATGACCAATTCCAATTGCGGCGCGACCATGGGTCTTTCTTTGATTCAGATCTTCAGTCCCTACTATTATCTTGTCTTCCCTTGCTTCAAAGCTCTGTAAGTCAGTGTTTTAAATTCTACAATTTCAATAAATACCAAGCTTGATAAGCATTCTCAGAAATCTATATTACTATGTCCATTTAGTTAGAGAATGTTTGTTTAGGCTTCTAACCTTTTGGGATGGCCGTTGACAGGTATATAGTTCTCTTTTCAAAAAAAACACGCTAGCGGGAAGTATTATCGTGTATGAGATGGCATAATCAACAAAATGTAGGTTGTGACTTTTTTTTTCTTAAGTTAGTCTGTTATTATAATTTTCTAACTTCTAAAAAATTATGATGGTACAACAAGAAAAAACTAGATTTTTCCACATGTCCTTATAATTTTATTATTTTCCCATAACATTATGACACTATCCAAAACATTCCATATATACCAACAAATACACCAAAGGAAAATATTAGCTAGAGATGCTCTCTTTCAACACCGGAATCAAGAGCCTAACTCCAGAAACTTGAGAATGTCGGCTTTAATATCTTCAAGAGGCCTTCTGGACATCCCCAATAGACCTTTACTACTACAATTGGCAAAGCTATATATCTCAAATACGCCATCTTGGATTATTGATCGCGCAGGCCAGGTCGATATAAACACTGCTTAATTCCCGGACCAATAAAATAATGGACCAATGGCATTTGCCAGTGGTGTTGCGTCAGGGAATATAAGACTTATTCCTCCCTCTATATTATTGTATATAGCTTATATAAGATGCAATGGCATATGATACGAAGCGATAATGGACATATGCACAGATATAAGCTTAAACATACACACATTTACATAGTATTGTTTCATCAAAGGCCCTTCATCACAATTCTGATGGGTATTTGACAATTCACGGGCTCGTGGAGGGGGAATCGCACGATCAAGCGTCAGCTTCCCACACGACTTCTCACCTGCCAGTAGCGAAAAAAACTTTATTAGAATCAGATGGTGAAGCTGCTATCGTAATCAACTGTAAAGAAGATATCAATGGAATTAGTCATTTACAAATTTTTAAAATGTAACAACTACTAATTTTAGTCATATCTATGAGGTCAGGTCGGTCAAAGGGCTGTAATCAATGTCTAATAACGATTAGCCTCGGCCTTGCTTTACTGGTGTAAGCCATTGGTGGGTTGACACTGATGAGGACATTCTTTTTTTCAATGATATTTAATAAAAAACAATGATTCACCTTAACCGCATTTTCTACATTTTTTTACACAATAAGCAAATCGAAACACTATTTCTTCATGTGCCTATTATTTCTATACTTATTTATAGTAGATGTATATTATTCTTGGATCAATATAGTACATAAATATTTTTCTTATTTTGGTTATTTCTTTCTTCTCATATTAAATGTCTAAGGCCTTGTTTGTTAAATATTTTGATTAAGATGGTGTTTGATAACAATTTAAAGTGTCTTAATTAAAAAATAGATAAGTTAATTAAGTCACTAAATAGATATTTGTTTAGTGCTTAAAATTAACATATGACCTCCTAGAAAAAGCTAAGGGAATGAGGGTCTTCAAATTAAGTCACCCTTATTATTTTAATTTTACATATTTACTCTTCCACAATCTCATTTAACTTTTCTCAAATTTAATAATTATTATTTCATATAAAAAGGTACAATAGTACTTTTTTTAAATTCAGATACTTTATTCAGCACCCAAAACAAATAACCATATATTTATTTACAAACAGACAACATATATTTAAACAGTTACTTTAATTTTACAAAACTTAATAAAAAAAAACCAAACAAACAGGCCCTAAATGATGCTTAGTAAAAAGATGACTTAATGTGAAGACCCTCTAACTTATTACACTTAATATTTTTAGCTATCAGTTTTAATTAAATCACAAACGCATGACTTTTAAAAATCAGTTTTTTTATTAAGACAATTAAGTCATAATCAAACATCATCTAAATCAATCAAATTAAAAGAAAGATTTTAAAATTAGATATTTAATATGAGATGGAGATAATATTACATTAATAATTTTTCAATACTTTTAAATTATAATAAAACACTACAATTACCAGGAAACGCGAGTTGCATTGATTGTTTTCGACCCGCACCCGACCTGCTATTTAATGCGCCCGACCCGTTATTTAATTTAATGTGTGACCCGCCCCGTGACCCAACTCGACCCACTAATTCATTATAGTTGACCCAACTCATAAGAAAACACGTGTCTATCCCCCAAATTCCTGAACCTTCATTCTTCTTCTCCATCTCATTCATGTCTTCTTTCTCTCTCGCCTGAAACTCACACACCCTAACACAACATTCAGTTGATGGGAAGAATCTTCAACTGTCAGTTTAGTTTGATCTATTGGGTTGTGGTGAATCTCATTTAAGGTTTTAATATGATTTAGGGTTTTTTTTTTTATTTGGTTTATGTAATTATAATTTTTTTTTAATTTTGAGCATTGAATTCGTTTTTTTTTTTGCAGGTTCGGGTATGCAAGATTAAAGATGGAGTAACAAGCAAAATATCAAGAACATTGAATTGATATTGATGAATGAACATGTAAGTAATCGTGAATCTTTTTTTACACAATGTCACCCGAGTTCTGAGGAGTTCGATTCGAGTGTTGATGATTGGTGTCTCTTAAGAAGTATATTATTTGGAGTAGTCAGATGAACACTCATGTTTTTTCCCGAATTCGTCATAAGTTTCAAGACGCAAAAGAAATAATAAGCCGGAAAAGTTAAGCTTATGAGTTATAAGCCGAAATAAAATAAGCTCTACGAATAAGCTTAAACAAACACCCCCTAAGTAATGTGATATACTCAGGTAGCAGTAGTTAGTCTAATAGCTGAAGTTGTGTTTTGATTAACGGTTTCGTTCTTGGGACTATGCGAGTTGAGTGATGTTTTGTTGAGCTATTGGTTCTATAGTAAATTGTGTATTTTGAGGATTAAAGTCAGATTTCAAAACTTTTAAAATTAAAATTGAATACTGCTTAGATGGGGTGTCCATAGTTGCTTTTATTGTGAAAAGTGTGTTTTGGATACTAAACGTTCTTATAGTTACGGGTTGAGTAATGTGGTGCGACTGTGAATTGTGGTTAGTGTTTACTTTGGATGTGAGTATTATGTGAACAAGAATTTTAGCCAACGGATTCCCGAATTTAAAAATGAAATTGTTTGGCAGGGATAGGGATAGGATGACTATTATAACAGACGGTTGTGCTTCGACTCTTAAGTTAACATATATGTAGTCTTTGTATGTCATGAAAGACTATGCCCTGTGAATCTGGTACATTTGACGACACATGAAGGTATATTACTAACTTATCATACTTTAGTATAATGTCTTCATTTTACGCTTCTTTATGGGCTTATCTGTTTTTGGTTTACGTTTCAATAGCACCTTGGTTTTTAAAAGCAATTCAAGGTACTAACTGTATCATGATGTGTTTGTATGCATACATTAACAATGTACTCTGCTTTCTCGCTTTTTGTATGTTGTGAGAAAATAATGTGTAATGTTAACGTTATACAAGTGGGTAACGGTTGTTTCCGACTTCTTGGCTCACTAATTCACGGGGGAGGTTAGTTAAAACTTAAAAAGGTTAATCTAATTTAAGGACAATATAATTTGTTTTGTATATTCTTGCCTTGGCATATGATATCCCCTTATATTTTTGTTTGGTAAGATGGTTTTGTGCAACTTACAAATCTAATATTATAATGTACTTTGGACATTGTACATCAGTGTAGCATAGATGACTCACGAGGGTGTTTGTGATTGCTTATTTTATTTTACTTATCTACTTATTTTCAAGCAGATAAGCAACCATTTTGGCGTTTTTGTTTCATAACAACCAGCTTCTGCGTATCTGCTTATTTTGGAGTGAATTAAGTAGTTTCTGATTAGCACGCACAGACCTGTAGTGTAATTTTATTTCTTTGAAAAGTAAGCAAATCCAAACACTATTTCCTAAAGTGCTTATAAATTCTATTGATAAGTAGAAGCGTAAGCAAACCCAAGCATCCTCTAAACCAAAGTAAAGCCATCTTTTAGTGTAGCGATTTACCGTCAAATGTACAATAGTCTCAGAGTCATCTATATAATAAACAATAAACTGTAATTAATCATGTATATATTCTATGTAACAGGGACACAATGGGAAGCATTGAAATTGTGTATGAAAGGAATGAACGCACGGCTATTCGTTTACAGTGTATAAGTCGTTCGACATCAACAATAACGACGCCCAACTTAGATAATCTTTAGCAGAATTAATGTAATTTTCTTTTGCATCTACAATACATAGCATAGGTAATGTATGCAGGGTTAAAAATATACCTTTTATTTTATTTTTAACACATAGCTTACGTAATTTGCAACATAGCTGATATCCCCATAATCTGTTATAGCGTCACACAACTAATAAAAAGTTGTAAATATGTCTTCTCTTCTTGCACAATATTGATGAGGTTATCGCAAAGTTTGCTCGACTAACACCGTAAGAAAGAGCAAAACGGTAA
This sequence comes from Tanacetum coccineum, assembly GCA_026074375.1. Taxonomy (NCBI): domain Eukaryota; kingdom Viridiplantae; phylum Streptophyta; class Magnoliopsida; order Asterales; family Asteraceae; genus Tanacetum; species Tanacetum coccineum. Next base: position 22,268 of record BQNB010002899.1, read on the forward strand.
GAAATCACTTTGTTGCTTGGTGTTAAATTTGTTTTTATAGGATGTGTTAACAATTACATTCACCGGTCTCTAAATTGTTGTTGATTGTAGTTGGTCTAGGTGTTTGTTTGACTTTTACATTCTTGGCGTGAATAAGAGATTTATTCGTAGCTGAAAACCAAAAAGAAAAGTGTTACCATGTTGAAGGAAGTGGCTATGGTTAGCTACAACTAGAGCTGTGATACAAGGGTGAGCACACGAGGTAATATTTCTCTCTAAGCTAAATCTGGAATAAAACAAAATTTCCGGAAATTGTCAGTGGTCAGTTTTATAAATGCTTGAAACGTACGTCATGTTCACCCCATGTAAAGCAACGTCCATCCACACCTAATGTCACACAATGCCAATATGTTGTTTATTTCTTAACCAGCTTAATTTGTAGGCGATTGACAGCAGGCGGACCACCAGCATCACTGAAGGAGCCATCAAATTCTGTATAAATGGTAACAATGCTGCGAAGTGCTCGGTGGAGGTGTGAAAGGTCAATAGTGAAGGCGATTGTCATCATTTTGTCTAGAGATACGATAGTCTTCAAAGAGGGCTTCTTTGCGGAACTGAGCAATGGATTGGATACCATCCCCGTTAAGTAAGTTGTGAAGGAAAATGGCATGGTCTTTGGTTACGTAAAGATGGCAGACTTTATCCTATCCGATTGGGTTTGGCTTTGAACTTCTTAGTTTTCCATTATGAGATCATGAACTCTCCTGAAAGGTAAAATAAAACTTATATCAATCATGTTGCTATATGATATGTGTTTAATCACATATCAATTTTCCTTAATAAACGAGCTTAAAAGACCAAAAATACATGTAAAATACATTGTATATGTGTGCTTTGTGATTTGTATTTTGCAGGTAATGGATATAATCTAATGGACAAAAATGAAGCAAAAAGGACAAAACCGAGCACGGGATTGGAAGAGCGTGAGAAAACGAAGCCAAAGGCATATTCATTAATGGGCCAACCCATACCTATTTTGTAGGCCGGATCAACCCATTAATAATAAAAACATAAGCCTTTTATAAGCCTTAAATCTAAATGTCCAAATCCATTTAATCCATGGCCCAAGTCAAAGCCCAATCTATACCCCGGTCAAAGCCCAATCCCATTTCCCTTTTTACCCTGGTCAAAGTAATAATAAACCCTGCCAAGATGTACTGTCCATCTTCTTCCCTTTTACACCAAGATAACACAGGGTAATAACTCCCCTAATCCACACACACAAATCCCTTCTAGAAGCCACCTGACACGTCTGACACCACTTAAGCCACGCTGGCAATCCTAAGGCACCTCATTGGTTGTTGATGCGTGGAAGAGATCCAAGGGCTCAGATGGGTAGATTTGGAATCAAGGGCTTGGATTGAAGACGGAAGACGCTCCTCAAGCTCTAGAATCATCCTTCCCTCACTATAAATAGAGGGGCATTCACACCGAGATAATCATCTAGCTTAGGGTAGTTTTTAAGTAGCTTTTTAGTATTGTTCATCTTATTTTCTTTTTAATGTAATTTTCATTTCAAAAAAACTTGTAATCTCTTTTATTATCAATAAAATTTCAGTCTGCATTCAAATTTAGTGTTGAATTTATATTTTACTTTTAAGCAATTTAGTTTTAAAATGTGTTTGGATATCATTTAAATAAACTCAATAAGCTCTTATTTGCCTAAAAATCTATTTCGTATTCAGTTAAGCTTGTTCAAGGCTTAGCTGAATATGCTAATCATTTAAACCACTCAAAAAGCATTATAAACTTAGAAAATGAAGATAAACCAGAAATGGATGGGCTTATAGGGTTTTACCAGCTTGTTTTCAACAAGCTGGAGCTTGTAGATAAGCTCTAAAGAGCATTTAAGTTCTTGTTTAAGCAAAGGACAAGGTACACTTACTTTTACTCGTTTTAGCTTATTTGCTTATTCAGCTTTTTAATCTGCTTATTCAGTGCTTATTGTTGCTTATTTGTACTTATTCTATCTAGTGTTAGCTTATTATGTCTAGTTCTCAGTTTAAAATAGCTTAGTTTAAGTTTTATTAGAAACTGCTTAGTTTTTAGTTATAATAGCTTATTAGTCTAGCCTATAGTTGAGTGCTTATTCTCTTTAGATTTTTGCTTAATTGTCTTTCATAATCCTTATGCTTAATCTGTTTTTGCTTTTTGAAGGATAACTAGGTCTGGTTTTGGTTTAAAATGGCTTTTGATATTTAAAGGGGTGTTTGGGACAAGGAAGTATAACATGGCAAAATAGTGTGCAGCTAGTTTTTGGTTCCAAAATCAATTTGCATAAGCTCTAAATTAGTATTAAAGTTAGTTTTAATCATCTTAGAGTTGTTTTTGTTAAGTTTTTAAGTTTGAGTTATCAAATGTTCAAGTATGCAGGTTTATAGTTTGCTCAAAAAGCTAATTTGTCAATTTTCTTAAAAGCTTGCTTGAGTTGTGTTCTTTGCGCTTAAAATGAGTTACAAATGCATCATTACAAATATGTTTTGAGTCATTAGCTTAGGACAAACCTTAGAGTGAACTTTTGATTAAAAACAGTTAAGTAGGATGGTATTTAGTTTAAGCAAAATGGCCAAACGTGCAGATTAAATAAGGCTTTATTTTAGCATATCTTCGATTAAGTTTTATTGAACTTAGCTTATTGTAGTCTTAACTAAATCTGTTTCAAGTTTTTAGAATGTCAAACTTGCTTTTAAGTCTTAATTTTAAGCTACAAATTGTCATCTATTTTCAAAGAAAAAGCCAAAAACAAGTAGTAGTCTGTCATTTTTTTTACTTGTCTTTTCTAGCTTATTTCTTTAATGTGTTTGTTTAAATTCAGTTTATTTGAGTAATTTGGGTCTAGTACTTTAACTGTTTTCATCTTTTCAGCTTAAACTTAGAGTTTTTTTTGTCCTAAACTTAGCTTAAAATTTGTCACAAGTCCTTTAAAATTCATTTTGTGTCAAACTGTCTTAAGGCTTTTGATGCTTTTTAGCTTAACTTGTTTGCTTATTTTTAATCATAAGTGCTTATTAGGTTTAGGTGTTGATCTCTTTCAGCTTATTTATGTTTCTTATTGCTTAATGAGTCTTTAAAAGTCCAAACAGTTTAGCTTATTTATGTTTCTTATCACTTTTGAGTGCTTTTTCCTAGCTTATTAATAAGTTTCAGCAATAAGTCCATTTATTAAAGTTGTTAGTTTTTGATTATTTTTTAGGTTTTTCAAAAAGAAAATTAAAAAAAATATTTTTTCAAAAAGGGACAGTCACATGGCTCGAACCTGTGACCTCCCTCACACAACACATAAGCCTTAACCATTGTGCCCTTGGGTCTTTTTCATAAACTATTTGCATCATATAATTAATATACTAGGTTTAGTTTTAGCCTAAACAGCTTATTTGATTTATAACAGCTTATTCGTTTTAGCTTTTTGAGTCATTTTTCTTTGTAAACCTCCTTTTTAGCTTAAAGTATTTTTAGGAATTTTCTTAAAATTTTAGGATTAAGTTTAGTAATTTTAATTCAATTTTTAGTATTATTTAGTTTAAAAAAATTGTTTTAAATAGTTTAAAAAATCAAAAAAATTATTTTCTGTCATTTAAAAAATAGTTTAATGCATTTAAGTTTAGAAATTTGCAATTTGAGTGTTTAGAGTTTTGATTTGTCATTTTTAATTAAATAGTTGGTTAAATTTAGCTTTTAATTAGTTTTAAATTGTTTTAATAGTCGTTAGATTTTTAAATTGCCTATGTGCTTTCCCTTTGTGTTTTTAGATTTAGAATTCAAAATCTAAAATATTGATAATTCAAGCACGCGATCACGAACCGAAACAAGATTTTCAATTCAAGCTTCGTCGGGATACGACATCCGGGAGATAAAAATATTGTTTGTCCTTAAGCAATTTTTTTATATCAAACGGGATACTCTCTATACTATTACTAAATCAATCCATATCAAGTTTTTGGCGCCTCTGCCGGGGAGGTGTGTTACAATTATCGCGTTGAGGTTTGAAGATTAGTGCATTGAGGATCATTCCCCGTGAAGTTATCATTTTTTTGTGAATATAAATTTTACATTTCTTTATTATTTTTAATTTCTTTTATATAAAACTAAAAAATACAAAAATATTTTTCTCATTTTATTTTTGTAGATTTATTAAAATATCAAAAATACTTTTCCTAAAGTATTTAAAATACCAAAAAAAATAAATCGTGTTGTCAATTGTTTAATCGGCTCACATTTAGTTTAACAAACTATAAGAGGGGTATAAGGAGGGTTGATCCTACAAACTTCGACCCGAAAGGAGAAGGTTTTTAAAATGCTTCACACTTACCCGCTCCTCTGTTTCTTTATGCGTTTTCTAGAGAGCTACCGTGCACTTTTGACTTTCGGTTCCAAAAATATTTTTCTTTTTACATATTATTATTTTATTATTTCATTTTATGTGTTATTTTCAAAATCTAAAAATATTCTCTATTACCCTCTTATCCGTTTAGTTCTTTTTCTTATCCTTCTTTATCGTTTAATTATTTATCAATATGTCTTTGTTCAACCAACGTGGTTGCTTTGGGTGTGGAGGTCCATTAGATGGTTTACTTTGTCGACGGTGTACTTGCAAGTGGTGTGGAAATAATCTTAGAAATGGATTTTGTTCGATATGCGATTCAGGAGCTGGAAATTCATTCGTTTATGATCCAAATCTAAATTCTTTCAATGATCTTCCAAACTTTTTCAACCATCCTCCACAGCCCCAGTCGTATTAGGGGCTGTAGTATCAACAGATGAGTTCTACGCGATTGCGGCTGACATCGACTGATAGTATACCGCACATGAAAAGACTGTCGTGTGCTATGGACAAGTTTAGTATTAGATTGGTCTAGATTTCGACTCAGTGATTCTACATAGGTACCGTATCTCTTAAGGTGTCAACAGCAGATGTCAGGAAAAGCTCATGTTGTTCACATTGAGGACGCAAGATCAAGTTCGAGATGCGTTATGAAGGGAGAGAGACGCGAGAAGAGAAGAAATATGTAAGAAATTGAAATGAAGTTAGAGTCTATCAGAGGTGATTTTGGAGTGCTGCTTGTCATGGCCACCGTACCGCCAGTAATCTGGAGACAGGGTGGTCCTTTGAGGTGCTATTGAGTAAGTGGTCACCTCACCGTTTTGAGTTACCGTGAGAAAGAACATATGTAGCGGCACGCCTAATACTCCTGTTGTTCGGTGTGACTCCCTGTTGATAGTTTTAACCGACTCTGTTTTGTTATATCCATTCTCCCGTCCTACTCTGTCGTCCTCTCGTCATGATGATCCTTAGTGTCATGGGTGGTGATGCTGCACTAGAAGATCGAGGAGGATGATGTGGCGACTATCAATAGTTAACCACAGCCTATGCAGATTCCACCCTGGATGCGCCACAGTGATCATCTGTAGTGTAGGATCATATTGTTAGTCTTCTTTTTTTGCTATAGCTTAAACGTCGGGCATTGTCGGTTTTATGGTGGTTACTTATGAGTGTAATGAGACTGTTATGGTCATGTGCTTGGTAAAAAACCTTGCAAGTTCCGTTGTAACGTAGTCTTTTGTTATGTGCGGACTGACAGACCATTTACTATCTTTTGAGAGTTATCTATATGTCGATTGGTTGGTGATTTCTTTGGGCTTTTTGATTGTTATACATGTGGGTGTTATTTCTGATTTGCCTTGGAGACTTGATTGCTTTTTGTGTACATGTTATAAGTGTGAATATATAGTTCGATTGTTCGGATTACTCGCATTGTAGTTTATCTTCTATGTATTCTTGACTAGAAATTCATGCCGCCAAAGTGAGGTTATGACCCATTATGCTACGCCATTGAGAAGTTAGTTTTGGTTAAGAGGTTATATGCTGCAGCACTATAGTCTCATCAAGAGTTAGTGCTAGTAAAGAGATAATAATCTAATGGAGCCGAGCGAGATCCCGTGACTTGGAATTGGTGAAATATCGGGGGGATAAGGTCAGAAGGTCAAGGTGGGGCACATCTCTCTTGTGGTTAGTTCTATACTAAGTTTTTTGAAAATGTAAACCTCACTAGTTTCCACGGCAAGTACGAAGGGTGTTGAGTTTAGCTACGTGGTTTCGAGGAAAATCGGGACAAGTGTTTTTTATAGCTGTCAGTGAATGTGCCAGAGAAGAGAAGATGCAAAGGTAAATGTTTGGCTAGCAAGACTACACGTTTCATGGTGTCGTAGCCCTGACATGGTGGAGCTCTACTCAAGTGTCGCACATTTGGTGGACCATGAGGTGGTTAGTGCAAAGTCTTTGTATGATATGAAAATAATGATGAGGAGGAATTTTGTACCGCCAGATATGAAGAGATACAAAGAAATGTGAGGGTTGAACTGTGGAACTTGGGGTGTTGAAAAGATTCTACAATATTGCTGCTTACACTACCAAAGGTTCAATGAATATGATCTGCTTATGTCCCAGATAAATGGTTATTTTTCGATGCGAGAAGAGAAGAAATGTTTGAGATGGCAACGACGTGGTTTGTCGTTGTGTAAGACAGATAAAGGGAGAAATCAATTCTTTCTAGGACCTATTTGCAATGTTTGTTTATGAGCTTGATAGACGATTGTTGGGGTCATACCTTAATGGTAGCAGAAGTTACAAGCCTAATGCTGATAAGAATTGTTGAAAGCAAGCCAAGTAGAAAATGGGAGTAAACAATCACATACAAACAACAAGTCAAAGCAATAACAAACAAGTACGCAAACCGCGTAGAGTATCATTATCCGAACTGTAATCCGCCAAGTAACCAGAAACGATAACGATCGTAAGAATGGAAAGTGCAGAGGGCTACTGTACCACTAAATCAATAGATGCGGGTATTTAGAGGAACAAACCAAAAGCTGTGTGGTTATGCTGTCACTCAAATGTAACCGTATATTGGGATATGTCTATGTTTTGTTGGTTAGTGCTCACCTGATAGTGAGTCTACATAATTGTGGTGTAAAAAGGTTGACATTAGGAAAAATAGATATCAGAAAGAAGGAATGTTAAAGGCTTCTGAGGTTCTAATGCAATTTCGAATTAAGTAGTAGTTTGTGTAACGGTGTTGTGGAGTGAAATAAGGTACGCCACAAGAGTAATGCTAATGCCCATAAAGAGAGCTAGACTGACAAAGGTTGAGAAGATGTAGCTATGAGAGATACAAGCGTTTAGTACGTATGCGTGAGTTGGCCGCGATAAACATGACCTGGGCTCTTCGCGAATGTCTGGTGCACTGATGAGATACTGTTCGCTTATTGAATAATCGTTTTGATGTAAACAATACTGTTCGATTCTGGAGCGGATGTAGGAGTTTATTTGTGGATGCTTATGTTTATATTTAGCGCATTTACTAGTATTAAAACCTAGCCTAAATTAAGCTCTACGCTAGTCGATACGATATAGTCGAACTAGCTCGTACGGGAAAGTGGTCGATGCACCAGTAGACACTGTTCTGATGAGGTTGTCACTCTGAATTTACTAACCACCTATTGGTCAATGAATATCATGACAATAGAGTTGGGTACATTCGAGAGTGTAATAATTGAATGGATTGTTGCGGCTTGCGAGCTATGAACGACGCCGTATGTGTTGTGGTAAGACAGGAGTAACATCTGTGACTATACAAGAACAGATATTAGTTCGTTATCAGAGGTGATAGTGGAGCTGCGTCCGAGTGAAGGTGATATCCTGCATCAACAGCAAAAGAAAATACGATAGAAGTACAGAGGGATTCCCAGTCTGTTCTTTTACTAGCCTCAAGTGACAGCTCGAGAGACGTCACAGATAACAGGTTGCCAATATTCGTTCAGTGATTCGCAACTTTCCTGAATGTATTTAGTGTCTTTTTTTCGTTGTTTCAGATGTATCTTGCCGGACTCCCACTCTCTCGACTCAGTCTGAAGTTTAGAAATGTGCTTGTGCCCGGTGTGCACTCCTGGTCGTGCGATGTCACCAGATCGGTTGGCTACCGTTTGAAGCTGAATGAAAGAAAATTACTCTCGATATATAGTTGAAAAGAGAACATATGTTGGAGAGAAAGGGTTTTATATTCGACCCTCAGAGCTATCTTACACACTGGAGAGAGAGAGATTAGTAGTGTTAAGTTCGTAGTGAAGAAGAAGATATATGGATCATTCTAGTATGTGCATCGATGTTATCCGAAATGTTAAATAAAGTTTGTACAGTCAAGTAAATCTCGGGTAATCCTAACATTCCGAGGAGAAAAGATGACAGACCAGGTAAATAGATAACTTAGAAGGTTTCCAAAAGACATAATTGCAGCACTACCAAACAAAAATATAATTATAAAGAGATCGTAGAGTTTAGATCTGCGGTTGGTTAGTCACCAATCGTACAAATCTACGAGAAGAAGATTATCCTTATTACAGTTTTCGACTATTGGTACGGTCACTATGAATTTCAGGTAAATGCTGGTTGGTTCTTTCCATCGACAAACTTACGGGGATTTCAGGGTCTAATGAATCAATTACGAGTATACTTTGTAGTGTGACGAGTGGCCAATTACCTCGCGGACAAATTTGTGATCGGTTATTTCACTTGGAAATGACATACTTATCTACTCCAAGAATAAAGAATGAGCACGTGGATACATTTTGAAGATCAGTTTAGAGCTACTCAGGTGAAAGAGCAATTGTACTTATCTACTCCAAGAATAAAGAAGAGCACGAAGAACATCTGAAGATCATTTTAGAGTTGCTCAAGAATGAGCAATTATACGGCAAAATTTTGAAGTGCGATTTCTGGCTTGAGTCGGTTCAATTTCTCGGTCACGTGATCAACAATAAAGGTGTTCACGTGGATCCTGCGAAGGTTGAGGCTATCCGAAATTGGTCTGCACCGACAACACCGAAAGAAGTCAGACAATTTTTGGGTTTAGCCGGATATTACCGAAGATTCATCGAGGGTTTTTCGTTAATTTCCAAGCCTCTAACTAAATTGACCGAGAAGAACAAAAAGTATGAATGGGGTACGAAAGAAGATGAGGCATTCCAAACTTTGAAGCAGAAGTTATGCTCCGCTCCTATCCTAGCCTTGCCTGAGGGAACTAAGAACTTCGTCGTGTAGTGTGATGCGTCGCACAAAGGTTTTGGAGCTGTTCTGATGCAGATGGAAAATGTGATAGCATATGCCTCTCGACAACTAAAGAAACATGAGGAAAACTACACGACCCATGATTTAGAACTGGGTGCTGTAGTGTTTGCACTTAGACTCTGGAGACATTATTTGTATGGTACAAAGTGCACTGTGTACACAAATCATAAGAGTCTACAGTACATTTTGGATCAAAAAGAACTCAACATGAGACAGCGGCGATGGATTGAACTTTTAAGTGACTATGATTGCGAAATCCGTTACCATCCTGGTAAGGCCAACGTAGTGGCCGACGCCCTGAGTCGAAAGGACAGAGAACCAATAAGGGTTAGATCTTTGGTAATGACGGTACACACCAATTTACCTGAGAGAATACTCAATGCCCAGACTGATGCAATGAAAGAGGAAAACGTGAAAGCTGAAAATCTTGGAAGGCTGATCAAGCCGATATTTGAGGCCCGTTCTGATGGAATCCAATGCTTTGAAGGGCGAATTTGGTTACCGTTGTTTGGAGGACTACGGGATTTGATCATGCATGAATCACACAAGTCTAAATATTCCATTCACCCAGGGTCAGACAAGATGTATCAAGACTTAAAGAAGCTCTATTGGTGGCCGAACATGAAAGCTGAGATCGCCACCTATGTCAGTAAATGTCTGACCTGTGCCAAGGTTAAGGCTGAGCACCAAAAGCCATCCGGTCTACTTCAACAACCTGAAATCCCAGAGTGGAAGTGGGAGAAAATAACCATGGATTTCGTCTCAGGACTTCCAAGAACGCCAAGTGGTTATGACTCCATTTGGGTTATTGTTGACCGATTAACCAAATCTGCTCATTTCTTGCCGATGAAGAAGACTGACAGCATAGAGAAACTCGCCCAATTATACTTAAAAGAAATTGTATGTAAGCATGGCGTGCCTACATCAATTATCTCTGATAGAGACAGTTTGTTTACATCAAGATTTTGGAAATCACTACAAGAAGCGATGGGAACCCAACTGGATATGAGCACTGCTTACCACCCAGAGACAGATGGTCAAAGGGAGAGAACTATTCAGACGTTGGAGGACATGTTGTGAGCATGCGTAATTAATTTTGGTAGTAGTTGGGATCGACACTTACCATTGGTCGAATTTTCTTACAATAACAGTTATCATGCGAGCATTAAGGCTGCGCCGTTTGAAGCTTTATATGGGCGAAAGTGTAGATCGCCGGTTTGCTGGAGTGAGGTTGGAGAAAGCCAACTCACTGGCCCAGAATTGGTCCGAGAGACAACAGAAATGATTGTTCAAATCAAGAATCGGTTGATAACTGCTAGAAGCCGTCAGAAGAGTTATGCTGATGTAAGAAGAAAGCCGATGGAGTTTAATGTGGGTGATATGGTTATGCTCAAAGTTTCGCCTTGGAAGGGCGTAATTCGTTTTGGTAAACGGGGAAAGTTGAGTCCACGTTATGTGGGACCGTTCAAGATTATTGAAAGAATTGGTCCTGTGGCGTATCGATTAGAGTTACCAGAAAAACTTCATGGTATTCATAATACGTTCCATGTTTCAAATCTCAAGAAGTGCCTTGCGGATGAGAACTTGGTCATTCCACTTGAAGAAATCCAACTGGATGATAAATTGCACTTCATCGAAGAGCCCGTGGAAATTATGGACCGTGAAGTAAAACAGTTGAAGCAGAGCAGAATTCCTATTGTTAAGGTTCGTTGGAACTCACGGAGAGGTCCAGAATTTACATGGGAAAGAGAAGACTTTTTCATGAGGAGGTATCCGCATCTATTTCAGAGCAGGAAGCGAGGACGTGGCCATAATCGAGCGCCGGGACGTCGCTCCCGTAAGGAGGGGAGAATGTAAACCCCCGTATTTAAGGTCACTACTATTTCTAATCTCATAATTTATTTATAAATTTTATTGAGTTACTTTTTTTTTTACATTTAGACATTTTATTGAAATCTCGCGTTTTAATAATTACGAGCTATGCATAAAACAATATTCTCTTTGAACCTTACGTAAAATTAAACTTTTTCAGAAAAAGTATCCCTTCAATGTAAAAATATTTTTATCACATTAGTTTTTACCTCGTGGTTTCGCCTTATACTCTCGTTTTATTTTACGTTGATACCCGTTAGCCTCAAAACAACCTACCTATCATAAAAATTATAACACTAAAACATCAAAGTTTGTAAAATTTAAAACACAAAAACTCATCACACGACCACCTCATATTTGCGTGGCATGATGATGCAGAAGATGGGGCAAATACACTTGTCTTCTTATTTCTTTGTATTCCATTCATGGTCAAAAAAATATATATAAAACCATCATTGGACCCATTTTTTTCCCCCTCATAGTTAAGAAAAAAAATTACACACACCCATTGCTTCCCTTGTTCTGCCGTCCACCTTAACCCCACAAAAAAAAAACCTTAATTCATACAAAAATTTCCTACTACAATCACTTGTTATATTTACACCATTTAATTCCTCCACATATTCAAGCCCCATTTACATACCAAAAACCTATCATATTGTAGACTATGGGGCTGAGTTAAAGAATAATATGAAAGATGGTCATGCATGTCAAAGAAATTATGTTCTGTAAAGCTTGGTGGTGTAGGGGTTGGCTAGAAAACTTTGTTGTTAATAACTATTTGGGTGATCATATAGTGAGCCATCTTTTCATTCTCACTTTTCTAAATTTATCTTATGAGACAATCTTGAAATTATTACTTTGTTATAAAAAATGTATATTGATGAGTAAGGGATATGTTTAGATTGTTTGTTGTGGCATTGCATAAGTATTGGATTGTGTTTTAAATGATTTAGAAATAGTTTTTGGTTGGATTTTATAGCAGGCTGATATGAAACAGTAAGCAAAACGTGTTGTTTTCCCCCTCAAAATTTTTGGCTTAGGTCTGTAAACAAAATTAAGGGTGGATAAGATATATGTCTTTGGCATGATGTTGATAGTTGGATGCACAAACCCAATTATTCATTATTGAGTGAAATATGGTCAAAATACTAATATGGTCCCAGTTCTAGGACTTTGGTTTAGAAACATATTAAAACCACCAGGTTAATGGAGTTTAAATGTTTTGGGTTTTAAAGCATGGGTCACTACTAGACAACATTAGGGAATTGCTTTAATCGAACTTGGCCCCACATCTATTCTATCCAGATTATGAGTTATGATTAAAATGGCAAAAGTAAGAAATTCAGACAACTTTCTGTTTTGACTTAGGGTTAGAAAAAAGCTATTTCCCATCGATTGGTGAATGGGTATGAAGTGAATTGGCTGAAGTTTAGAAAATAGAACTTCAAGGGCTTTTTTCCAAGGTGAAAACCTTGAGTTTATACCATTTATAGATTGAAGATACAGGACCCTAAACATGAGCTAATTCCAAGATTGCGACTTTTTTACTTCTATATTAAAAAATGACAAATTAGATAATCCATACCTAAAATTGGAATTACGACTGCGAAATTGTAGAATGTATAAATTTTACATATTTGAACAGGTATAAGACAATTTGGGGGACAAAATACTTTAAGTTAAGTCAAGAAGCCATGTTGGCGCACGATCTTAGGAACATATCCTATATTCCGTCAAACTTTTCATTACAGTAATTATTTTTTTACCTTGTAAATTAATACTAATAGCGCTTCAACTATTATAGGTGGGTGCATAATGATTTTGTCTTGTTCAAGACTTGTTATACTTCTGATCTCTTTAGATATCTCGGTGAGTTCATTAGCCTCGGCACTCGCCTTTCCTCTTCTTTTTCTATTCCTTCTCTCTTATCCTCTCCTTCTTTCTATGTGTTCTAATTCTATCTCCTGTTCTCCCTTTCTCTTCTAAGGGATCTTTCTTCTTCTTTCTTTCTCCTAATCCTTTATAAATGGATTTCATAAACCCCCGCGGGGAGATACATATGCTAGTTTTATAAATTGAACAAAGTATTTATGGTTTCTTATGCTTGTACCTGATTGAGAACTAATTGCATAAGTACCTATTGCAAGAATAGCCCCTTAATTTCATGCACTGTTAATTGCTTATGATGGGTGAGGCGCTAGTACATTTTAAATAGAACTATTATGGGCCTGTGACTATGCCCTGTCTGTGTGGTGTGACATAAACCAAACAAAAAAACACAACCCGGGGGGTAGGGGGAAAAAACAAAATCCATGGCGCATCACCCCTAAAGGACAATTTTAGTATTGATAAATTTTCTTAGGTTATTGCAATAAACCTAGTTGGGGGGCATGAGATTACATATTTTAAATGTTGGTTAAGTTTTTCGTTGGCATGAGCTTAATGCATAGTGAAAAAAACTTATTTTGAATCCACAAGTTTAGCGATGATTAAAAATACTTGTGTATATCACTATTTATTTACAAAAACTCTAATGGATTCACTCAACAACAACGTTTTCTTTGACTTTTTAGCATGTTTTATCTCAGGTAAACAAGGTTGATGGCTTGGATTATGGCATACGGAGAATAGCGTGAAATGTTTTGAAAAAAAAATTTAAAAACTGTTTTGGGTTTCCATTCAACAAAAACACATGTGTTATGATTTTAAAAACATTGTTTAAGATGTGTATGGTGACGAATCTTGTGGACTAGTTTTCGACTCTGATCTTTCATGAATGGGACAATGTTATGTTTTAAACGTCTCTTTTGAGTCGTTCTTTATATTCTTATGTTGTTGTGCTATGACTTAACACCCAAACTGTTGGTTCCGCTGCGATGAAATTTGGGGGTGTTAAATTTCGCACCATTCAACACAGAATTTTAATCCACATCTTAATCATCAATTTTAACCACAAGCAACACAATTCATTCAAGAGCATGGCAGAATCACTTTTATCAAGATTAAACAACATTTCAAATCCTTTTAATCATTTTGAGCACATGCAAAGTGAGAACACTTATCAATTAAGTTACACGACATTTAGGGAATAAAACTAGAATTCTTAGGATCCTAACTCAGTTTACCAATACATTAAACACGAAGCTCATAAACATTCAATCACAAACGCATGTTTTGCACCATTCATCTACACAAAATTCAACATATATCACTAACACGTTAAAATCATTGAAAACTGTTTCAAGCGAGTGTTCATGGTATCTTAACATGCAAAACCCCTAACCTAATTTGGACTAACACCTACTTTCAATTTACATGAACCTTAATTTACTTTTAAAGTTATTTGACTAAATAAAGGTGTTTTAAGCGAATTCCTTTTGAACGAGTAAGGTTTAATGGATAATAAACATGTTAGAGTGTACCTTGATGCATAGGAAACAACTTTTGATTCTCAAGTATGAAGCGTGCGATTTATGACGAGAGAATAAGGGTGTGTTTGTTTTTGTTATGTTTATGTGTGTGCATGCGAAATGTGCACAAGGAATATAACCAGTTAGATTTTCACATTTGGCAAAAATAGTCCCTAGTCTTTGTGACTTTTTCTATTTCCTTTTATTCTTAACACTAATGTTTTAGTAACTTAGGGACATGGCAGATTAAGTCCCTAAAGTTTCTACCTTAGTATCTAAATCCTAGATTTTGCCTTTTAGTCCCTAATGGTTGAACCAAATAACAACTAAGTCCTTTTGAGTTAAACACAGTTAACTCCCCTTCAATTCATGATCCGTTATTGATCAAAAAAACTTTTCCGTTTGATCCTTTATTATTTTAAAAGAATTGTTATCATTTTTTCCACCTCAAATAAGGTCCCGATTTCTATTTAAAGAGTTGTAGACATTATTTGAGTGATAGAAAATTCTTTAAAAAATATTTTCCTGATGAGAAACTGAGATGATTGATTTATTTTTAAAAATGCAACATCTTTTACACCAAAAATAAGATTTCTCTTATTTTGGAAAATAAATGCACTGACACGTACACTTATTTTATAGAAAGCCCGAGTTGTGTAGCAAAGTATACACAAGCCTTTGTATGAATATAAAGTAATTCATACCTGAGAAAATTAATTCCCGTTGTGAGGTCAAGTTTTCTTTTTGGTGAAATACTTGCCTTTAAAATGAGGATCGGGTTGCTATATGAAATTATAGCAAACCATTGACATGATTTGAAAAATATCTATATCTTATGCTCGAACTTTATTTACGGCTCCGTATCATTGTTGAATGACATTTCTAAGGCCGTAAATATTATCGACTGTTAGAGGACATGTCACACTTACCTATTTTTGTATTTTTTTTGATTTTTATAATTTTTTATTTCATTTTATGGTTTTATATTATTTTTTGAAAAAATTTATATAGAAAGGAAAATCTTTTTGGGATTTTATATTTTCTTATTTACATATGCTACATAGGATATACAGCGAGTTACCACCATTACTCGTCCTCGTCTTCTGCCAGACTTTTCAGAGTTTCTAGAGACATGTTTTTCATTCCAAGCTTGTTGATCAAGAAGTTGAATCTTTCTCGAGGCAAATCTTTAGTGAAGATGTTTGCAAGCTGATATTCTGTTATGGCGAAGTAGAGTTCCACCACCCTATTTTCCACTTGCTCCTTAATAAAGTGATATCTGAGTCGATGTGCTTTGATCTTGAATGTTGAACATTGTTGCCGCATAAAGAAATTGCACTTTTGTTATCATAGAACAGAGGAATCTTATTGAATTTAAAGCCATAATCTGTCAGTTGTGATCTCATACATAGGATGTGAGCACAACATCCGAATAAGGCAATATATTTAGCCTCTGTACTAGAGATAGCAGTGCTCTTTTGCTTTTTTGAGAACCAGCTAACAAGTTTATCACCCAGGAATTAGGCACTACCAGAAGTACTGCATCTATAATCTTGACACCCGGCATGATATGCATATGCTGTTAAAGTAATGGCAGTGTCTTTCAAGTACCTAAGACCCATGTTAATGGTTCCTTTTAGGTATCAGAAGAATCGTTTAACTGCATGTAATTGCTTTTCGGTAGGCTCTGCCTGATACCGGGCACACATGCACACTGCAAATACGAGGTCAGGTCTACTGGATGTAAGATACATAAGGAATCTGATTATACCACGATAATGTGTGGGATCAATGGGTTTCCCTTGTAGGTCTTTATCAAGTTTGATTTTGTCTACCATAGGGGTGTCAACAGAATCACTAGATAGCATACCATATTTCTTGATTATTTCTAGAGCGTATTTAGACTGGTTTAAAAAGATGCCTCTAGGAGTTTGAGAAATTTGAACTCCAAGAAAGAAAGACATTTTGCCCATCATTGACATCTTAAATTTAGAAGACATTATGTTAGCAAACTCATCACATAGAGCAGGAGTAGTAGAGGCACATATTATATCATCGACATAAATTTGTACTAATAAGATGTCGTGGCTTGCTTTCCTGGTGAATAATGTTGGATCGACTATACCTTTAGAGAATTATTATGAAAGTAGAAAGCTGGACAACATCTCATACCACGTGCGTGAAGCCTGTTTAAGACCATAAAGTGCCTTTTTGAGCTTGTACACGTGAGTTGGGTTGTCTTGATCTACGAATCCCTCTAGTTGACTAACATAAACCACTTCGCATAGCTCACTGTTCAAGAAAGTTGTTTTGACGTCCATCTGGTTGATTGTCATGTTCTTGTTGTCAGCATTTGCAATGAAGATACAAATGGCTTCTATTCTAGAAACTAGTATAAAAGATTCCTCGAAACCCATCCCCTCCTCTTAACAGTATCCTTTAGAAACTAATCAAGCCTTGTTCTTTAGTACTCCCCTAAATTCGTCTTTCTTGACTTTAAAGATCCACTTAAGTTTGATCAACATTACAAAATCTAGACAAGGTACTAATTCCTAAACTTCTAGTCATTTGAACTTATGAATTTTTCCTACATAGCTTCAATCCAGGAAGATTCAAGCATTGCTTCCTTAAAATTCTTTGGTTTGATTGAAGTGAGAAAGGCATCGAAATAACACCATATAGCGTCAGTCTGAAGTTTCTTTCTTATGGACACTAGTCGAGATGGACCACTGATCACATTTGCTAACGGATGAGTCTTTGTCCATTTACTAAGAAGTTCAAAAGGGGGAATGGTGGATTGCATATTTGAAGATGATCCCTAAGATGTTGATACTTCATGAAGAATATCATGACATGGATCATCATAGAGTGTAGTTTGTGGCGGTTCCTTAACACCTTGAGAAAAGATTGGAGATTGTTCTTGTGCTTGAGTAGATGAGATACTTGCTGATGGTGCATCTATATCAATTGAGATTGATGAAGGTGAACCGACTGGATCAATAGGTCTTGGAGCAGCATCTGCTTAGACAGGAGAAACAACACTTGATGGAGGATTAAAGTATTTATCAAACATTAGTTGGAACAAGATATCCCAATCATTTTTTGTTGGTGGGACATAAGGTGGTTGAGGAACCAGGTTTGGTACGAGTCCTGAACTGGGTGTTCCAGGAGTCATTGCTTGAAGTACGAGTCCTGAACTGAATTGTTTAGAAGCCATCGTTATTATCTCGTCAAAGGTTACATGAATTGTTTCCATGATTAGTCGGGTTCCTTTGTTGTAGATTCGGAGAGCCTTCTTTGTAGGAGCGTAACCAACAAAAATACCAATATCGGCTTTTGCTTTTAATTTACCCAAGTCCTCACTGTCATTGGTCGGATAACACAGGGAACCAAAGACATAAAGATAAGATTAATTGAGTTTCTTGTCGTGCATCAGCTCATATGGAGTTTTGTTGTAATGAAGACGTATGAGGGATCGATTTTGGGTATAACAAGCTGTATTGACTGCTTCTACCAACAGAAACAATGGAGCTTTAGAAAATATCAGCATAGTTCGAGCAGCTTCCACTAAAGTGTAGTTTCATCTGTTGACAACACCATTTTTTGTGGAGTGCGTGTAACGGATGTTTGATGTGAGATTATGACCTTTTCATAGTATTCACGAAGAGTCTGATTTACAAATTCAGTTCCATTATCTGTTCTGACATTTTGGACCATTGCATTCAAACGAACTTGTATCTGCTTTAAACATTTTATGATGACCTTAGGAGTTTCATCCTTTGATCTCAAGAACTTCACCCATGTAAATCTCGAGTAATCATCGACGATAACCAAGATACACTTCTTCCCATTTATACTCTCCACACGCATTGGTCCACAAAGATCCATATGCAAAAGATATAGTTTTTCCTGATTAGTGTCTTTAGCTTTAGGTTTATGAGAGGACTTCTTACTTTTCCCTAGAGAACATGCCGAACATAGCTGATCTTTCTCAAATTTTAGCTTTCGCAGACCTTGAACAAGACCTTGTTTGGCTAACTGGTTAAAAGCACCAAAGTTTAAATGTGATAATCGTCGATTCTATAACCAGCTTTTTGTCTTGGAGGCTTTAGTTAACAGACATATCGGAGAAGATTTTAGCATATCATCCATTAAAATAGTGTACAAATTTGTGTCTCTAGATCTGGAAATTAAATCAACACCTTCTAAATTCCGAACAAAGCAGGTGTGTTTCTGGAAAGCGACTTTAAGATCCGAGTAACAGAATTGACCAACAGAAAATAAATTGTATCTGAGACCCTCAACATAGTAAACCATGAAGATTTTAACATTTCCCAGCTGATAATTACCTTAACCCATTATCTTTATAATCTGATCATTCTCCAATCTAACTGTACCCAAAATTTGCTAACAAAGTTGATGACCTGAGAGCGTTGCCCAGTCATATGCTTGGAGCAACCCGATTCCAGGTACTAGAGTATGATTTGTATGACCTAAAATTAACACGGGAAGAAGATGGAGCATTAGAAACATTGGAACCTTAGTTTTGCATGGGTTCTGAGTTGTTAGAAATCTTAGAAGCTAAAATCTTAGATTTACTACTCGACCCTACATTTGTTATGTCTTTGAGTTTCCCTGAATTGTTTCTATCGAGTTTTGTTTACTTCACTACTATTGGTGAGGTTGATTTCCTAGGAGGCACTACTTTAGTGGAGATGATCCTAATTAAAGGGCATGTGTTTCCATCTATAGTGAAGGTCCGTCCTGTTGGTATCTACCTGTATCCCACAGTGGTGAAGATTTTACCCCTACTTTTCCAAACTTTCTTTTTATTGCTCTTAACAAATTTAACAAATTTAGATCTGACACAAGCATTCACATCATTGAGATAAATACAAACATATGAATCATGGATAGCATCAAATAAACATTCATTGCAGGTAGCATGGATTAATTTAGAATTTGCATTTAGCACAGAATGCTTAACATTTGCATTACAAGAAGTGTTAGAAACACGATTCACATTATTCAAACTAGACTTAACGATCCTAGATTGGTCTTCTACTTTATTATGCTTCTTGTTGCTACTGGAAGTTTGTGAGATCCTATTGTTCTTTGTATTACTCCTAGACTTTTATCTGATCACTTTAGTAGAACTTTTCACTCCTGTATAATTCGACTTAAAATTGTTAGTGGCCTATTTTTCATGTGATTTGACCTATTTTTGTGTTTTATCTTTTGATATGTCACATGGTTCTGTAAACCTAACTTCCCTAATCCTGTTAATTGGTGTAAACAGCAACTAATTTATCACTCACATGTTTTGAACTAGGGCTTGAGGCACACACACATACTAGTAGTTCCCGAATTCCTTGGGTATACTTACAGGCATAATCAAGAGAATTGTCTAGAGGTGTTAAGGCTCTAGCTTGTTCAACAATGTCCCTAATTGTATCAGTGTGTTCCTAAGTTACCTTAAGGTAATCTAGATATGCTTCCTATTGTTCTTTATGCGAAGAGGAAGAGGTTGCAAATCTAACTTATACACATTTGAAGTTACCACATTTGACTTATTTACATTTTTAGCACATTCAACAACATTTTTTTTGTTTAAGTTTGCAATGTGTTTCTTTAAGTTCTTAATTAAGACATTCTTTGCTTTCAACTGGGCTTGCAAATCATTTATTATGAAAAATTCCTTGAATTTAGGAGCATTTTGATTATGAAGTGGTTTGTTACTTTGAAAACTTTCTTTGCTTTGTTGCAGTTTAATTTCAAGAGAAATGCACCGATTTTAATCGTGAACATCGGTTCGAAAGTTCATTGTAAACACTTTTCTCAACCATATCGTTCTTTTTGGCAAGCTCAGCCTTAAGTGCAAGAGTCTCATTGTAATATATTCCAGATAACTTTGTTTCATGGAATTATAATCATTAATGGTAGCTAAAGTATTAACATGAGTATGCACAAGATCTTGAGATATAAGAAGCTCCATTAAACGATATTTTTTATTTGCAAACATTCCAAAGCACTATTATCATTATCAAGACAATTAGTATTCACAGATGACACATTATGAACATTAGCATGCATTACAAAATTCTTGACATCTTGATAGAAAATATGCTTTAACAGGCGTTCATGCTCAAGGACTAATTCCTTTTATTCAATCTTAAAATACTTCTTATCTACAGAACATTGTTCAACTGCAGCTTTCATTTGGTTAAAAACCGTTTCACTTCTGTAATTTCAACATTTAGGCCTTTATCAAAATCATTGAATAATTTCTTTAAAGACTTAAGAAATAGAATTACTTCTGTTATGAAAACCTATTTTGTGTGTTCAAAACCTCATGCTCCGACAATTATTGCATCAGGAGTGGTCCTTAGCCTCACCACCTTATCAAACCTGGCAAGATGATTTTTTAGTTTTTGAAAACTTGTCTTTACCAAACTTACTTTTGGAAGTTCTCGAGGAGTTTCTGTTTTAACAGGTGTAGTTTGAACAACATGTTGCTCAAAACTAGGATTTGAAATCCGTAGCCAAAAAGCTTGTTCTACAGACAATTCCTTTTGAGGGACAAAATGATTTCCAAAGTGTTCAGATAACTTGTTCAATTCAGCATAATTAATTGGAGAAATATTCACTTTCCTATCTTTACAAATTGGATCATTTTGTTTCTCTATCATTTTTGATCGACTCTTTTCAGCTAATAACAATGTTTCTTCAGAATCAACCACACAAATCACATCATTTTCTTTAGATATTACATGACCATCATATAAGGTTGGTTTAATCCGCTGAGCTTTTCTAAGATAAAAGGGATTTTGATAACCAAGAGCTTGTTTATGTGTAGATTGACCCACTTTGTAAACAATGCTTTCCAATTATTTGTTTTGTTTTTATAAATCAATTGCCTCTTGAATGTATTTATCTTCTTTTTCTTTTGATTGCTTTTTCAAAGCATTAATTTTTGTTATTAAAGATGCATTTTCTTTTTCATGTTTAGAAAGAGTAAATTTAAGTGTGTCAATCTCCTTTTGAAAGGCAGCAAACTTTGCATTCTTACTCATAATCATGTCATTCATTTGTGACTCTATGTATTTTTTACGATTATTTAAATCAATATTTTGTCTCTCTTTAAACTGTTTAACTTATTCCTTATAACTTTCAAGCTCAGCGGTTAAAGATTCATCTAGTTCCTTATGTTTTAGATTATCAGCAGTACACTTAGCAACTTGATCAAATAACGCATCAAATACCAACATTATCATAGCATTTTGTTGGTAAGAAGAAGTATTATTTTGAACAACCGCACTTTCTGTCTCTTGAAAATATTGTTCATACGAGATGATATTTGCTATCACTTGTATTGTCAATATTTGGATTAAGATTGAAAGTTAGTTGTTTAGAATAAGACTCCTCTTGAACACACATATCAGGTACAATATCATTTAGATAATTGTCTGAATTTGGTACCTCTGAGATAACATCTGAATCATAACTTTAAAGATGAACCATTAGAACTGTTGATGCTCCTGGTGCTTCATCACAATCAGAGTCGAAAGCATCAAGATCATTAGTTTGGAAAGAAACATTTAATGGAATTGTTGTCTGTGAGTCTTGGCATACTGTAACCCTTGGATCTACTAAAAATGCTAACTACTCCTCATCTAACACTTGACCAGATTCTTGTGTTTCAACCAGCATTAACTTTTCTTTGAACCATGCTGAGTTCCTTGGCCTCTTTAGCTGAGTGCATTGTCTAGCCATATGCCCTTCTCCCTAAAATTTATAACAATTGACAACCCTTGCTTGACTTGCTGCATTATTTCCCCTAATTCTATTTACCCCTAAACCTGTAGCATTGCTCTTTGAACCATTCCCAACAAAACCCTGACTTTATCTTCCCTAAACTTGTTAAACTATGACTCTAGCATCCTGAACGGTAGCTTGATTTCTTGGGTTGGAAGATGATCTGAGTTGGTTGTTGGTGGTAGGAAAATGTGAAGCAATTGATGTACTTAGAAATGCCATTGCTTTATTCAGGCTTGCAATTAGGTCATCTCCAGGTAGAAATGATGGAACAGCAAGTCTGGAGTCTAATTAAGGAAACTATGCTTGTGGTTGTTGTGGAATTGATAGGGCTTGATAGGCATGTTGAGGAACTAATGATGGTAAGTGTCTGATTAGAGCCTGATACTAATGTTTTGCACGACTTAAGTGAAATGGGCAGAGTTTTGTTTTACACAATTACTTATTTCGCACACTTGTCACACCACCTATTTCGCACACTTATGACAATCACATATTTCGCACGATCTATTACACAAACATATTTCACACACTTGTTACAATTTTTGCAGAGTTTTATTTCGCACACTTACGTATTTTGCACGAGTATTACACAACCTGTTTCGCACAATATAACATAAATCACACAAAATAAAACATAACTAATTCGCACGATTCATACACAAATTGCACGATGCAATAGAAACTTATTTCGCACGAATAAAACTCTTAATAAATCACCTAAGACCCACCCTTTTTGACATTTTTTCTTGATTCCTTTTATACAACCAAGTATCTTAGGCATAGATCTTTTTTAAAAACATAAACTTTAAGGTTTTTCAACACAAAAATCATATGTTTGATTATTTCGCACTCGTGACCCAAAACAAACCAAAAATAGATCAAAAACCACGATCTAAACGCACACAATATCACGATATCACCAGATGGCGATTGATACCAATTGATGAATATCAATCACACAACCAAAGACTACTAAAATAGATCAAAAAACTAGAGAAAGAAAGAGTGGTTAGACACTTCTAAAGAGAGAAATAAAAGAGAGTATGTAATATTATGAAATGAGCCAACACCTTCTTCATGGATGGAGAGGGTATTTATAGTTACATATGAGGCGTGGTCAACATAAGGAGAGCCTTATGTTGACTCGGTTAGCTTAACTTTTACATTTAACGCACTACGATCTAAGAACTATATTTTAGGAGTGACCGAGTCTTTTCTGAATTCCTAACATATCGGCCAGTGTAAACCCAAGGAACCGGGTAACTAACAGTGT
Organism: Tanacetum coccineum; assembly: GCA_026074375.1. Taxonomy (NCBI): domain Eukaryota; kingdom Viridiplantae; phylum Streptophyta; class Magnoliopsida; order Asterales; family Asteraceae; genus Tanacetum; species Tanacetum coccineum. Next base: position 45,804 of record BQNB010002899.1, read on the forward strand.
AAATCTGAATTTTGAAGCCTAAATCTCCCAAAATCTTGTGTAATCTTCCCAGATTTTGTGTAATCTTGTAAGATTTGGCTAAGATATGGAAAGATCATGTTGATGTCATGCATGATGTAAAAAGGTAAATATAATTTACATAACTTAGAAATAAAAGTCTAAGTAACTTTGTAAAATATGTATTTGTGATGTGTGATAGATAAAAATGTTATAAAGATTGTTTGTATAAAACTTACATAATTTTATTTTCTACTTATAATAATTTTATGTTTGTTATCGACAAAAAATAAAAAGATCGTAAAATATAAATAAATATTTTTACGGTTTATTTGTATTAACAATCTCTCCCTTTTTGTTGATGACAAAACATAAAATTATTTGAAGTAAATAATAAATTGTACAAATTTTAAATTAGAGTCTTTTAGTTCCTTCTCCCCCTTTTTGTCGAAACAAAAAGAGTGTCGAAACAAAAAGAGTGTGGAAGAAAATCTAAGAAGAGATGCAATGTAGTGAAACAAAATGCAATAAATATTATGCAATGAAAGCACTATATGTATTAAGAGTGATATTCGTGAAATTATACATATTGTTAATACAAATATTCGCGCAAAAACGATATTAATATTTAATGATCTTCGTGTTTTGATAATAACAAATATAATGTCATACTACGTAAAAGTTTACGTAAACAAGTTATTTAATCAAAAGTTTACTTGACGCCGACAAATCACTTAAGGTATGAATATGGCATTATTAAACATAGTTAATGATCAAAGAAAAATATAATCATTTGCATAAATCTTTTATAATCAAATGATTTAAGCTAACACATGATTAATTATAAGCTAGTTATATTAATCATGTAAGACAAAATAAGATTAACCATAAGTGGAAACAATCTTTCCAAATCTTCCCAAATCTAGAAAATCTTTCCTTATTGGTGATAAGAAATATATTTCTTCTAGAAGAATCTAATAAACAAGTTTTATAAGTATAAAACAATATTTTGTATAGATTTGGGGTTAATCACAAAATGAAAAAAAATTTCCCAGCTCCTCCCACGGATCCACCAAAAGCACTGGACGGATCCAGAAGATGGGGGATCCATGGGTCGCATGTTTGGTTCTCCTAAGACATATTTGAATTTCAAAAGGTTGCCTATAAATACCAAACCTCATTCTTTCATTTTAAACAACTCTTGACAAATATTTTTCATATATATTCTTTGATCATTATACATGTTACATAACTATTACAAGTGATCAACTCATTCCCCTCTTTAGTGAAGAACACTCAAGAAGACGTCAAGCTTCAATGTTATTAGTTTAGTTGTGCATCACGTTTGTTATAAGCTTGCCATCTTGTATATCTTGTGTTGGTTTTGTGTGTATCATATGTGGTATGATAGTTATATTAGGCCACAAAATACATATGTGTTAGATAGATTCTATCTCGAAGTAGAAACTCGTATTTAGCTTAGTACCAAAAAAAGTATAAGCGACGTGTACAGGTAAAAATTGGATATTTGTTAACCGTCTAGGTTTTTTTGAATTAACGTTTTAGGCGTCATAGCGCTTTCCAACCAAATTTAACGTAAAAATGTGTATGATATTGTTAACGTCATAAGCGCTTTCATACAAATTTCATGACATTTTATTTGTTTAATTTATTGTAATAATTGTTAATTGGGTCAAGCAGAGCACTTATGTTGCCATAAACTAAACCCAACCCCATTCAAAAAAGTATACTAATTAAAGAGATACTTTTTTCTCGATGCCCCTTTAAATATATTTTCTGGCTAAGTTTTGTTTTATTATAATTATTTATATTTAATTGAAAACCACTTTTATGTACATTTTTATGGAATTTTGATCCCTTTTTTGATCTTTTAAAAGATTAGTGAAGCTTGCTCTTCTATTGAAACATATGCTGGGACAGACCACATAGGTGTGGGTATGACATGGGCAAACTCGAATTTTAGGTACAAGTGCAAAAATAATTCAAAACTGTGTTTTATGTATGTGCAACCTCTAAAAAATTTGTGTTACCTTAGTTTATTACGGTATAACTTTATTTGGCCCAACATTTCTTTTGTGCAACACCGCATTGAAAATCCTGGTTCCGTCCCTAAACATATGTGTGGAATACGTAGAGGGGAGTAAATACGTTTACGTTTAAAAACTTTAGATCAAACATTACATAACTCTCTGCTGGCGGTCCCATAAATATATGGGGGCCGCCTGATTTACGAGGACCGCCTCCAAAAGAGGTTTTTGGACTAGATCTTTCGTATCAAATACCCGATCGATGGTGACGCATTATGAGTGTTAATACTAGTTCTTCAATAACTGTACATATGGTGGTAGAGCATATCTAATTATATAATAATAAACGCAATATCCATGACACAAATATAATCACAACAATATAAACTACTAGTCACACAATCATCTATATCATGCATATATATATATATATATGTATATATATATATATATATATATATATATATATATAAAGCTGTAAATGCAAATATATCGAAAATAGATAAGTACAACAAGAATGCCAACAGACATGATGATTTAATAGTGGTTTGGTAACCCGAAAAAAAAAAAAAAGGGCTCCTCTTCGCCTTACTCCACTCCTCGAGTACCCAACTCAAGAGTTACTTCACTAGTCAACAAGCTCCCTTTAGGCGGAGAAAACCGTTACACGTTGCTTATACCAATTTCTGACACTAAGCTAAATGTCGAGTCCTTCTTCGGGTACAACCAACCCGTTATGTTTTATGACCCAACACAATAAACCTTGTGTTTTAAGGCCTAAACACATGAACCGTGTCGCTTACATTATTTTCCGACACTAAGCTAGATGTCGAGTCCTAATCTTAGCTAGAACCAATCTACCACTTCACTCGAGTAATTTAAGGCCTAAAATACTAACTGACACACAATCAACACTTTCAAAATTATACACTATCCAGATCTACACAATACTAAAGATCAAAAGACATGGACTCGATCTATATGTAACAAATGTTACAAATGGACTAACTAGACGACATAACTTCATATCTTGACGATGACGAAAGTTCTTCTCTTGGACTTGAGGGAAGAAGGAAAGGATAGAAGATTGGATTACATTTAAACAAGATTAAACAAGTTAAATGATCAAAGATGTAGTGAGATTTAGAGAGAGAAAGAACTGAAAAAATCTGTCCAAAAAGGTTGTGAAATAATTGGAAGTGAGCCACTATTTATAGGAGTTGAGATATGTCTGTCAATAAACGGCGGTCCCAGATATATTAGGGACCGCCGGGGGACCGCCTAGACAAACGCTCATGTTTTTGTCTTTTTGTGGTGAAATATTTATCTGGTGAAAATCTGACTTGTTTTAGGGGGGAAAATGGCCAGATTTGAATTTTGAAATAATTACCACATAAAACATTTCTTTATAATTTAAAAATTATTTGTCTAGTTAATTTTTGAGAAATTGTTTTGTCATATTTATAAAATGTAGAGTTTTAAGACAAAAACTTATTTCTTTTATCACCTACAAGTTTAATGTTTGTTTGTACATACCTTATGTGATTTACGTCGGGTGTAAACAAATGTCGGTGCTGATGCAGACTTGAGACGTCGAGAGATGTTGATATATGTATGCATTGATGATTTGTGATTACGAGTAACTTGCGCACTTTACGTTATGTATTACAAGTTACATGTTTGTCATCACCAAAACATAAAGAGACCGTAAAGATTAAATATCGTAATATTTGCACTAACAATCTCCCCCTTTTGATGATGACAAAATATGTAAAATGTAATTCATAATAAAATGTAAAAGTTACTGGTTTACACTCCTTCTCCCCCTTTTGTCGAAGCAAAAAGGAACCTGCTCAGAGTTCTCTATTATCCAAGGTAAGTGCTCCGAGTATATAGTTTGAAGATATGAGAAGAGGGTAGGAATTCCGAGTATATAGGTTGGAGGAATAAGAAGAAGGTAGGTGCTCCGAGTATATGGGTTTGAAATATGAGGAGAAGACATGCGAAATAAAGGTTGAATGTGATTTTATGTTTCTTGGATAGTTTAGACAAGGTCATGAGAAATGAGAAGAAGACATGAAAACAAAGTAGGTTCTTCAAGTATATAAGTTGAGAAGAAGAAGAAGACCTCAAGGTTGAAGATGATTTTGAAGTGGATGAGGTGAAGTATATAGAGTATGGATGAACCTTTCATTTTATTTGACGATCCCAGATCCTATCTTGCTATAAAGGCGAGCTTGCATAATCCCAGTAAAGTATTCTATCATCACGGTTTAAACAACTCTATGCTATTTACTCACATATCTCTCAGCTCCCCTTGCTCATTGCACCCCATGATAATTACATTCCTTGTATATTGACTCTAACGGATCCATGTATCAAATAAATTATCATCGATGCTCAAGACGTTTGATGAATGCAATTAAATAGTATGATGCTTCAAGTGCTCACCTCTCGGTGTATGGCTCCCCCCTTGTTTGGGGCATCAAGGATCCAAAAATGGATGTATTCTGTAAAACAAAGTTAGTAGACCAGAGTGCGCATATATATAGAGATATATATATTTATATATATATATATAATATGAAAGTTATGATAATTGAAATATATATATATATATATATAGTAGATATATATATAGTCAAGATGTATTAAAAGGAAACTAACATGCACTTTTATGTTATATTCTAATTTATGATACTTTGAAATGAGAATTAGTGACTAGACACATCAAATCATGATTTTTAATTTCATCAACCTATATGTTGATAGACATAGAAATCAAGAACGTATGTTTAAAAATTAGGATCGACTGACTTTTATTAAAGATAATGGATCGTATATTAATTTACACAAAACAACGATTTATAGAATGATTTTTTAAGGGATGATGTCCAATAATGTGCTTGGTGATATATGTCAAAATATAATACTTTAAAGGTTAAAAAGGAAAAATAAGATGGGGATGGAGAACGAATAAATGCCTGGATGTGAATGAAAATGATTCTATAGAGCTAAAAAGTAAGGAAGGATGAGCGAGACTAAAGAAGGAAGGTGTTGACAAGAGGTTGTCAGAAATGATTGATATATTAGTTACACTAACAATTGATGTGCATTTGATCCTATCGAGACAAAGGTGGAAGATTGGGAATGTCATAGTTTGTTTGTATTTTGTTGGTTGCTATATTGAGGAACAAAGGTGATCTGTGAAATGAGTTGTAGTGATGGTATGGTGGACGAATAAGGAAGACACAACAATGTGTAAACTCAATTAACACTTGAAGTTTGAATATCTCTTTATGGTCTTATCACTTTCTAGAATGTAAAGTTTTGCGAAGAGTGACAGTGCATTTTTCAAATTTCTTAAATATTTATACTTTTGGATAAAATAATTATGCTTTCAAGAGATATAAGATGGAATTTAATAGTAAACAATACTATTTAGAGACGAGAGAAAGAATGTTTTAGAAGTGAGAAGAATGTACGAGGTAAGAAGACTTACTAGAAGTAAAATGAATGTTAGGAGTGAAGAAAGTTTGAAGGCAAAAAGATTGAGGTAGAAGTTGAAAAGACCATTATAGTTGAGAAACAACGTTTATGAGATGTGAGGACCAAGATGTATGTGAGGAGATTTATTGTGTAGTGATAGATTGTGAGTTTAGTGATTGTAAGGATAAAGTTTGAGAATGAGACGTATTTCATTATGAAATTCACTTGACTATTGAACAACAAAGCCATGATTCTTAAGAGTGTTAGAGGTGAGGATGACCCATTGAATCTATATAAGAATTAGGCATAGTTTGGTGTAGGATAGAACAATAGCTCCTAATACCGAAGAGAGAAGGAGTCATTTTATGATTTTGAAGAAGAAATGACAATTCACAAGCCTACTGCGACGGGCCCTATGACTTATCTAAGGGATCGCCGGACCACCCAACAGGAGAGGGCTTTCGATATTTGATGAATTTTGAAAAAGAGTGACATTTCATAACATTGCATTTGCAAATTAAAAATACTTAAAACACTTCGAATGAAGTAATTAAGTTTTCATGACACATGGAATAGAAAGTTGGCTAGAATCAAGACTAGTAGAAAAGAAGAGAAAGATTTACGGAATGTGTTTCATCATTCCTAGACTTAGAAGAGGATAATTGAACCGATTCGCGCTTGAGGTAAAGAAAGATTGTTGAGATGTTTATCTTCAGACACAACTTTTACAGAAATAGTGGAGGAAAGAGATTAGTCATCTCTATGGTTGAAGAGGCGTGGTTGAGTGAGAAGGAAGAGGTGTGATCGAAAGATAAAGAGTGTTTTCGTTGAAGAGAGATAATGTTTTCGTCGAAGAAAAATGTTTTCATCAAAGAGAAAGAATGCTTTCGTTGAAGAGAAAGAATGTTTCATCGAAGAGAAATAATGTTTCTGTCGAAGAGAAAAGAATGTTTTTGTCGAAGAGAAAGAATGTCTCGTCGAAGAGAAAGAATGTTTCGTCGAAGAGAAAGAATGTTTTCGTCGAAGAGAAAAGAATGTTTTTGTCAAAGAGAAAGAATGTTCTGTAAAAGAGAAAGAATGTTTTTGTCAAAGAGAAAATGATGTTTTTGTCGAAGAGAAAAGGAGAGCGTTTTAACTTATGTTGTTAAAAGACTTGAATAGGGATTTTTAGATATGACCTTTAACGTTTGCGATCGCAAGTTAAAGATACTTGAATATTTCGGATGAAATATTAAAGTTGTCAAACCTACATGGAGGAGCGTTAGATTTGTATCTAACCTTTTCTTGACGAAAGAGTGGATGATTTAGAAGAAACTAAGATGATGATCAAAGGAGTGCGTGAGTGAAGACTCTAAGAGATTTAATACAATTTTGTGACTCTTTTAACTTTTTAGATTTGTGACACGGACGCAAAGAAAAATATTATAGTGTGAGAAAATATATACGTAGATGCATAAGATATATATATATAAGCATGCATCATCACAATACCAACAAGATTAATGTGTAAGACTATATGACATTTAAATATTAATTATCATATATTAAAATAACATAGTGTAGGTACAGAATTAACACGTAAGTCATGTAAAATGACAGATACAAAATGTGATAATTTTAAATGCAATCATCATGTAAAACATGTTAGCAGTTAGCACTTAGGAGCATGTGTTATATATATAAACTAAGAGATATTTCATCTGTTGGAAACACAAAAATTGTCGGTCACTTCCAAGTTGTAACAGGTCTTAGCTCGTAGGTAGTGTAAAGATTAGATTAGTAATCTAGTCCGGCCCAAGGCCCATGGGAAGCCCATCATAGCCCATGGCCGGCCTCCATGTACTATAAAATCCCTCTCCTAGCATTGGAGAGGGGTTGGTTGTTGGTTGTTTCATTTATCCATTTTCCATCTTAATACAATTCATCCATTTTTCCATCCATTCTATCTCTAACATCACAACCCACATCTCACTCTTGTTCTTGGTTTGATCTTAAGATTACTAGTATTCTTCAATTGGTATCAAGAGCCATGGAGTGGTGTGTTTAGTTTTTGTGTTTGATTTGTGTTCAAAAACCTTTACAAAGAGCAAAATAGCGATTCAAATTTTTTTGGCTTAAAAACCTTAAAGTCTTCATTTTTTTGTTCCTATAGGGTTAGTAACACTAGTTGTACAAGAATTTTTACTAAAAATCATTCAAAAATGTCAAAGATTACAAATTTTATATTATCTTTTCATTGAGGGCTTAACATGACTCAAACTAGCATACTTTAATTTCGGTTGCATAATCCTAATCAACATGTGGTGAAATTCTAAGTTAAGCATAAGCTAGATGTTTTAAATCTTTTGGTCAAGATCTATTAGTTGTTTGGTTTCGTTTAATATTGCTTGATTTAATGGATGTATTTTTATTTAGTCATTCTTACTTGTGTAGTTGTCACATGTGATATTTAAACGTGTTGGTTTTTCAAAATACAAGGAGATGTGGCTTATTTGTGGACAATGACAAATATCTTTTATTGAGAGTGTTTTTAGGATTTCTCCTTTTCATGTCATGTGAAAATGAATCTCATCAATATTATTTATCTTAATTGAGTTGTGAATCTTTAATGACTATATAATTAAAATGAGACATATTTTATTTTTTTTTAAACAATTATGTTTTTCTAATTTAGATTCTTATCAATGTGGTATATTATAATTAAATAAGTATTTGAATAAATGTATTTTTACTCGTTTATGCATTGACACATTTTTTATGGTTATTTTTATTTCTAATAAACTCTATATTTTTCAAATTAATATGTAGTGTATTTTCTTGATTTACACAAACATTTATGTACGAAGGAAAATTGAAAGGATATACGGTCATATTATGATTATTTGAATATTTATCTCTTGTATCAGATGTTTCATTCTAAATTACGGGATTAACACTAAGTCTATATAAATCATGTAAGCATTATGTTTCCCAATCCCAAAATCATGTCCCTATCCCATAGGAGAATAAAACAAAGAATATTATTCATATTTGAGAATTTAGGTTATAAAAGTGAAATTTTAGCTTTGGTTGTGGCTTTATATGTTGTATAAGCTAAGTTAATTTGTTGTTAAGTCTTGCTAGTACGTGTATTCGGTTTTTGAATGACAAAATTTACCAATTGCATTTGCAACTGTAAATTTTGAATTGACATTTTTCGGACGAACATTCCAAGTCGTCAATCATAATCAATTGTGTATTTATGCATGTTTTAAACATTTTAGTATTTTATTTGGAAACACAACTATTGGACTAGTTAGACTCATATGGCGATCATCAATTCTAGTGTGAGTTACTGATTCATGCATATTCTTTTCATTTAGAAAGGATGTAATTATTTTCATAATCAATAAGTGGTGATTGCAGTATGTAGATCCAGATGATATCTTTTGATTTATTTGATATAATGTGAAACTAAACAAATAAGAATCGATCTCATGTCCTTACACAAAAAACTTGTCAATTAGATTAAATAAAGATTTCAGTTATTATTTGAATAATGACATTGATATATTCTCGAAATCCTTTCTTGACCCTCACGAGCACTCATTAAAAGAAAAAATAAATATTTAAATAGTGTGTTCACATTAATCCTAAGATTTAGTTGTAGGTGAGGTTGATGAATAACGAAAGGTTAATTTCTTATTTAAAGATTGTCGTAAATTTTACTTGTAGCGAAAAATATTTGTGTTATGTATATTATGCGTTGTTTTTGTCATTTTTTTGTGTATATAAATGAGTTTTCTAGCATTTTTATACAACACAATTTCTTTTTTAAAATATATATGTTAAAAAAAATAAAATTAATTATGTGTGATGTTAGAACCATTACAAGCACAAACATATCTTTTTTCTTGTTTCTAATGTATTAATACAATCTTTTCTTTTGTTTAAACAACCCAAGGTCAAAACAAGCAAGTTGTTGAAAATATTTAAACGTGTTGTTGAAAATATTTAATCGTCTAGAAATATTTATGTGCACGAGGTTTTAACACATTTAATAATATACTTGACAAGTTATTGAACTCTTATTCCTAAGTATATTCCCATACTCGAAAAGATTTACAAGATGTTTATGTAACATTTGTAAATTAAATGATCTATGCCTATATGTAGTGCAATAACAATTTCGCAATCTTAATGCAAGAAATCTAGCATAAGTTCTAGTTATGCATAATCCAAAAAACTAGCTACAAACAAATAGTGTACATGGCACATGTGCTTAGACATTCAATTTGCTTATTACAAATAGCAAACGATCATTTATAATTTCTACTAAACAAACTATAAGACATAACAGGAAAATGCACATAATAATTATAGCATAACACTAAATGCTTGTCGTCTTTTTGTGTTTTACGATAATACAATGTATTACATAGCTGGTTTTTATTTGAAAAACAAATTTAGTTTCCTCCCCTATTTCAAAAACTTAAACCAATTTTAAACTTTCTTGAAAGGTTAATTACCCATTTTTTTTTAAAGTTATTATACGACTAACAATGGTGTTTTCCGACTCGAAAGGAAAAGATAAAATACTAATTTTCTGTTAAACACGAGAGCTTTACATTTTGGACAATAGATTATTTTGCCTTTCTGGGGACTTCTTAAGTTTGAAAATTACTACTTGAATGTTTTTTATTTGAAAGTAGACTCAATTATTTTCGAAATGGCGGGTGGCACGTTTCTACGGACTTACGGTTGATTTTATATGAATTTTCAAAGTTTTCGAAAAACTTCCGGAATTTAGACAGGTGGTACCCCTAATATTATAAGGTGGTCCGGCCCAGAAATATGGTGGCCGGCATACACTTTAAGGGGGTCGCCATCAGACACTAAGATTTGCAAAAAAATTTTTTTGTCAAAATTGTTTACTGAACTTCGCAAAAAGGTTGTACAACTTTTTTGAACTTGATACCGAACATATAACACTTATTTCAAGCATCATTTTTTACCTCGAGCTAGTATAATTAGTGTATTTATACAACAAATACTATTCAGTTAAGCAACAAAAAAAACTTTTTATATTTATTCCCTTAGGATAAATCGTGATACATGGAGCGTAATCAATTTTAAAACTATTTGTTTGTGAATTTAGGTGACGTGACTCTGTTACCAATTGTGGAAATGTAGAATACCAGTTGTGGAAATCATTGTGGGGGGGGGGGGTGACATTCGTTTTCATATAAATAAACTTAAAATTATTCGTATAACATATTATACCATCTTGTTAAGATGGCATTGTGATAAGTGTGGATTAATTCAATCTATATCCACTAGAAACATGTCATAGCTTTATAAGCACAATCACTATGTTACTTCTATCTATACACATCTTCATCCAAACAATATATAGGCAACAATCAACAAACATTATAGATCTAATGCTTATTTAAAATTTGTAAGGCGATAAGGTAAATACAGATTGGTTAATGCGAATAAAGATAAAAGTAATGCAAAAACGGTAACGCGGATGATTTATAGTGGTTCCGGTCACAAAAGCACACTCCGACCGACTAACTCCCGAGTTACCCCCAACTCGAGAGTTAATTCACTTGTCAAAAAGCTCCTTTAGGCAGGAGAAAACCGAACACAGCAATGCTTACACGATTTCCAAACACTAAGCAAAATGATTGTGTTATCCTAGCTAGAACCAATCTTATCACAACTAACCACACTACTTTACTAAAAATTCACATCTTTCTTCACACACTACTTCACTTTCTCGACTTCACTTCTAGTCACTTTACAACTTCTCTTAGACACGACTACGATCTCACAAATTAACACTACTTTACTAAGATCACTCACGATATAACAATACTTCTATGATACCTCGATTAACAAAAATATACAACTATGATCACAATGATAATAACTATTACACAAGTTTAGAATCTAGACTCGATCTACTACATTGTGATATTAGACATGTTACGGAATGCACTAAACTAAACTACATAATTCGTATCTTGATTGATATCGAGAGTTATTCTCTTTGGCATTGGTGGAATAAGTTTGATTCACTGAAAAACAAATGCTTATGAATTACATGATCAAAGGTTTTTTAGTATATGTGTGAGATGTATAAACTGATTTGAGACAGAAAGAAAAGTAATAAGGTTAGAATATCATATCTGTGGGGACAGTCCTGTAATTTATAGCACTAAGCTGGGAGAGATTTTTGTCTGGCCAATCCTCCTAATTAGGGTGCCGGTCCATTTAATAATTAAGGGGACCTCCCTTATAATTAAGAGGGCTGCCCAGCCTGGACACTTCCTTTTTGTCTTTTCTAGGGGAGGTATTTTCTGGAACATTTTTAGCCATTTTTAGGTAGAAAATTTGAATTCAAAATATTTATTTGAATAAAACATTTCTTTTAAATCTAAAAATATTTTGTAAAAGTTATAAAAATGTTTGTGACATTTTTATAAAAAATGTGAGGTTAAATAAAAATTCCTTTGATCATAAAATAAATTAAGCATTTATTTATTCATACCATATGTGATTTTGTCGCGGTGCAAACTTCTTTGAAAGTAAGACTTGAGACGTACTGGAGAGATGTCGTCGTATGAATGCATTGATGATTTGTGATCACGAGTAACTTAAGCACTTCACTTTATGTGTTATAAGTTACATGTTTGTCATCACCAAAACATGAAGAGAATGTATAGATTAAATATCATAATATTTCTACCAACAGTCACATTTGATATTTAACATATTTGGTTTTTTTAAAAGCCAAGAGATGTGCTTATTTGTGACAACGAAAATTATGTTATATTGTGAGTGTATTAAGAATGCTTCATTGCATGCCCTGTGAAATGAATCTCATCAATATTATTTATCTTAATTGAGTTTGTGATTTTTTTAATGATAAATGATTGAAAAGAGACATATTTTATTTTTAAACACGTATGCTTTTTCTAAAATAATTATTTTTTATCAATGTTGACTTATACCATAAATTTAATTAGGTATTTGAATACTGTATTTTTACTCTGTGTATGCATTGTCAACATATTGTGAATAGGTTATTTTTCAATTCGAATAAATGATATTTTTCAAAATTTTATGTAATAGTTTTTTCTTTTACACAACATTTGTGCTACGAAGAAAATAAAATGAATAGGTATATTTATTTTCCTTTAGTAATCGTTTTAAGACGTATAAGTCTAAAATCTGTAAAACAATGTTTCCCCAAACATCAGTCATCTAGGTAATAAACAATATATTATTCTTATTAGAATTTAGTTAAATAGTGAATTTTGGCTTTGAGTTGTGCTTTTTATATGTTATGAGCAAAGTTTACATTTGTTGTTGTTTGCTCGTGTTTGATTTTTCGGAGAAAATGACACGTTTACCAATTTGCATTGCGATGGTAAATTGCTGAATATTTCGAGAAACATCCAAGTCTTATATCCTATTTCATTGTGTATTTTATGCATGTATTATTATTTCATAATTGTATAATCTTTGGAAAAACAACTTTGACAAAGTAGGCCTCAATTGGCAATCATCAACACAAGTGAGAGTTGGATCCGATTGCTTCTGCTTTTCATCTAGTAAAAGGATGTAATTTTTTTCATATCAATCAAGTGTGAGTTTTTATGTAGATCCAGATGATATCTCTTGTATATATTTTGATCTAATATTGAAAATAAACAAATAAGGATACGATTTCATGTCCATACACAAAAAATTGGTCAATTAGATTCAATAAAGTATAATCATAATTTGAATAATGATGGATATATTCTCGAAAATCTTTTTTGACCCTAACAGAAACTCATTTAAATTATTATCTTTTAAATAGTGTGTTTAATTAATCCCAAGATAAGTTGTAGGGTGAGGTTTGATGAATATGATAATAATTTCCTTTATTTCTAGATTGTCGTAAATTTTACTTGTAGCTGATAAATAAAAAACTATTTGTTGTTATGGTTTAATATGCATAGTTTTTGACATTTTATGATGTATATAAATGGTGTTTTCTAACCTTTGTTATACAACACAATATTTTATAAAATATTATATGTTTTATAAAAAATATTATTATGTGTTGTTTGAATCATGCAAGCACAAGCTTTTTTCTTTTGCTTTACAAATGTTTTTATACACTCTTTTCTTTTGTTTAACTACCAAGTCAAACAAAGCAAGGTTGATGAAAATTGTAAAGGTGTTGTTGAAATAGATTAAATGTTTGGAAATATTTAGGTGACTAGTTTTACAACATTTAATTATTATACTTGACAAGTTGTTGAACTCTTATTCTAAGTATATTCTCATACTCAAAAATATAATTTACAAGTGTATTATGTAAAATTTGTAAATTATGTGATCTTTGACTATATGCAATGCAAATACATTTTCGCAACTTAGTACAAGAAAATCTAGCATAAGTTCTAGTAAGCTTAATCAAAAACTAGCTACTAAACGAATAGATGTACACGGACACGCAGTGCTTGATATTCAATTAGCTCAATTTACAAATAGCAACGTTCATCTAATATATTTCTATTAACAAACATTAAGAAGTAGAAGGCCACATAAATCACATAGCTATAAAACACTAATAGAGTACTTGTGGTCGTTATGTGTATTAGATTTCTACAATGTATATTTGCTCGATTTTGGTTTGGAACGATATTAGTTTCCTCCCCATTTCAAAAATTAACCAATTTTAATAATTTTGAAAAGTTAATTACACCATTTTTCAAAGATACATCGACTAGAAATGTCCGACTCGAAGGAAAAGGTCAAATACAAGTTTTACGTCAAAACGAGACACAAATTCTTGACCATTATGTAGTATTTTGCATTTCCGACTTATTTAAGTTTGGAATAAATATTTGAATTTGAAAAGTATTTTAAAGAAAGTAGACTCAATTTCTTTAATATGACGGGTGCACGACTATCTACGAATCTTACGGTTGTTTTTATTATGTATTTTAAGTTTCCTGAAAAATCTGCCGAATCAGACAAGAGTCCCCCTGATTGATAAGGGGGCCACCCAAGAGATAATGAGTCTGCCTAGGGAGATACGGGGGCCGCCCATCTGACACTCTAGTTTGCATGTTTGTTCATAAATCATTTTGTGACGTAGCGAATGATTGTAGAACCTTACTGAGTTTGATACGGAAACATTAAAAACATTATTTTTAGCATCATTTTTACTTCTCGAGATAGTATACTAAGTGTTTTAACCAATAAAATCTGATACAAGTTAAGCAACAAAAACAAATTTTCATATTTAATCCCCCTTCATGGGTAATTTGATACATGGATCATGCTTCATTTTTAAAACCATTTGTTTTGAAAATTAGAGCGACGTGGCTCTGATACCAATTGTGGAAATCGTTTAGATGAGGATGAATACGTTTCCATTTAAAAACTAAAAATCAAAATTAGTATTTCAGATTATCATCATGTTAGATTGGCAATATGATGAGTGTGAATAATACATCTATATCAATTAGAACCATGTCCATTAGGATATAAAACAATCATATATTAACTTTCTATCATGACACATATCAATCATTAAACAATATAAGCAACTATCAAACACACATATAGATCTTATGCAATATTAATGTAAGACGATAAGGTAATAAAGATTTAAAGCAAAAAGTAAAAAAGAGTGATACTGGACGCGGTTGATTTATAGTTAGTAATTCTTTTGTTCGTCAACGAAGCACTCTTCGCCTATACTACACTCCCCGTAGTACCCATCTGAGAGTTTATTCACTAGTCAACAAGATCCCTTTAGGCGGAGGAGAAAAACCATACACTACTAAGCGTACACCTATTCCGACAACTAAAGCCAAAAAGGTTCGAGTTCTATTCATAGCTAGAAACCAATCTATACTTATGTATTTTTGAGACTAAAATTACTAACCGCATAACTTCAGTCTACGACATAACTTTTACTTCACTGCACAAATCTTCACTTCATTGCACAAATTCACTTCACACGCACACAAACTTCACTTCACTACACCTAGACACTTAACACGATCACAACATTCTAACTCTTCTTTCTATGTTCACACGTCCTAAAACTTTACTTTCTGATGGATCACCGATCTACACAAACTTATACACACCCATGATAACCACGATTTAACTATTACATATGTTGGGAATACATGGACTCGATTCTATACATGGTGAATGTAAGTCATGTCAACGAATGCTATAACATAAACTACATAAACTTCGTATCTTGATGATATCGCGAGTTCTTCTCTTGAACTTTAGGAGGAATACGCTTGATTCACTTGGAAAACAATATGCTTAAGATTAAATGATCATTGGATTGGTAGGTGAGGTATAAAGTGATTTTAGACTGAAAAGAATGAGTGACAAAATGATGGAAAATCACTGAGGAACAGTCTGCTATTTTATAGGCAAAGACTGGGAGCGCTTTGGCTAGGCGACCCCCTTGCCTCTATTGGCTGGCACCCCATATCTCTTAAGAGGGCCGCCTTATTATTTTTTTAAGGGAAGTGGCCGCCAGGGCCTGGACGTCCTTTTTTGTCTTTTTCTTAGAGAGGGTGTTTTCTGGAACATTTCTAGCCGTTTTTAGGTAGAAAATTTGAATTCAAAATATTTATTTTGAATAAAACATTTCTTTTAAATACAAAAATGTTTTGTATAAGTTTAAAAAAAATGTTTGTTACCTTTTATAATGATGTAAGGTTTTACAGTAAAATAAAATATTACTTTGATCATAAAATAAATTAAGCATTTATTTTTTCATACCTTAAGTGATTTACGTAGGGTGCAAAACTTCGTTTGAAGCAGACTTTGAGACGTCGATGAGATGTTCGTAATAAATGCATTGGTGATTAGTAATCACGTGTTAAATTAAAGAGTTTAAGTTATGTGTTATAAGTCTACTTGTTTGTCATCACTAAACATGTAGAGAATGTATTGATTAAATTTAGTAAATATGTATTACGGTACTTATATATATATATATATATATTATTATATAATATATATATATATATTATATGTGTGAGTGTGTGTGTAGTGTGTGTGGCGTGTGTGTGTGGACTGATTTGAGCCATGGTACATGGATTCATTGGACTGTATGCATATTGCAAACTGTATGTACCATGGGTGTGTTTTAAACACACCATTGTCTCTACTGCTTTTGGGAAATACACCAAAAAAATTAAACTAGGATTCATTGGACTGTATAAAATATCAAATATGTACTTACTCACCTATACTCAAGTGTTGGTTATCGTGTCCCATATAAAACTGTGTAGTGAAACGATGATTGCGTTTGAGCTACAATCTTTAAAACATTGATTTTACTGCAAATGATGTTACCTGCAAATGATATCAACCAGCCACTGAGTGTAGTGAATCAATCAAGAATATATACTCCATGGACTCAAATAAAAATGTTACAACAACAACAATATCGACACCTAACAAACACCTCGCTGCGAAGCACAGGCTTACAACCTCGTTGTTATCATCACATGGTTTTCATTATGTCTCATATTATAATCATGATAGAAAATATTACATCTAAAATAGGAAATGGTTAACTTGACATGGCCTTCATTAGTCTCTCTATATTACTAATCTTGTTAGAAAATACTCATCTAATGATTATGGTTTATATATTTCTGTTTTTAGTTAAAGTTATTCAAATTTGATGATTAGGTTAACGTTGTTGGATTGTAAATCATTGCATGAGTCGGGTCTTTAAAGAGTGTGGTCGGCCATCAATGATGCAGAGATCAAAGTTTTTCCTTACCGTTTTAACCATTTTAGTAGTGTTGCTTTAACTTTGATAAATTGATCTATATCTTTATTAGGTGTTGATTTTAAAGTGTTTCCATAATGTTGTATCGTTGTTTGGTTAAAGATGAAATTAACAAGGTTAGAGGTGATTCAATATCATGGTTGTTAATAACAAATCACATAGTTATTGATCATAGTTTCGCAATAATAGTAACTAGGATGTTAAGTGTGGTTTGATTGTTTGTGCATATTTGTGAAATTCCATAGTTATTGGGGGCCGGAGTCTTATATTCGTTAAGAAAGATGGCCAAAGTCATTTAGGTATATGCTCATGTTAGACTAACAAAACAATTAAGTCGTGGTGAATCTGTTAATCATTGCCACCTAGCTTGACACCAGAATAGATCTATTTTGATAGAATATTGGAGTCTGTGGCGCATTGATACTTCTACCTGATCTCGTTTATCTCGAATATTGCTTTTGGTAAGTTTAGTTTGATGGGTAGTCTAACTTTTGGTATATCATTGTACCATTTGGTCTATTTGGAAATGGAGAAATATGTTGGTGAATTCTTCCTAGGATTCAATTGATAAAATTCGTTTAAAGGATATTTTCCCTTAAATTCATCGATTGTCTGAGTTATAGACTTTTGCCCGAGCTAAGTATGTTTCAGCTTCCTGGAATTCTTGTATTTCATATTCGAGATATGTTTGTTGGGTGGTTAGGTGTTCTCGTGAGTGTAGTCGGTTTGTCTTAGTCTATTGGTTGTCTGATTTTTGCTTATCTACCATTTTGTGTAGCTTTTGAGTCCGCTCTCAAAGTCTCTTTGTGTTTATAAAATAACTTTTTCAAAAAATTAGTCATTTAAATAAACCAGTGTTTGATTAGTGAGTGCTCTTACGCCATTTAGGTTGTGTGATATGGTAGTGTGTGTTAGCTATAAATTATGCAATTCGTTCTTAGAGACTATTTTTGCAACATAAACTAATATAATCTCCATTGACATTGCGAAAATCACCCGTCAATTTAAAATTTAGAATCTATTTGTCTATGCTTAAAATATGTTACGAGTAAAATCTTAAATTGATTTAATTGAGATCTTGCATGTCGCGTAAAACCCCACACCCCACAATGGAAAATATTAGACATATGAGAAACCCTTGACAAACACAAACAGGCACATTCAAATCAACGGCCTAAATTTCAGAGCTAACAAAGCAAATAAAGAATCCTTTTTGTTTTTCTTACCTACACCCATTTTATGTGTGTCGTTTTTTATGTGGAAAAAGAAACAAATGAAAAAGGGATAACACCTACATATTTAGCAATCGAAAATAGAAGCAAAACATGCCGACGATCCTCTATATTAAGCAATGCCTTCACTAAAGTTATCCTTCCATTTGCAATGCCAAAAAAAAAGAAACTTGAAATGCCATTATAGCTAAATAAAACACACCCTTCAATACTGCCACATCCACCTAAAACACAACCTATAGCACTAAAAACACACATTGATAGAAATAATGCATAAAAACATTGTTAATATTTTTCGATCTCTCTACGTTTTGATAATCACAAAATGTCAAAACAATTAATGAAAAATTAATTGTAAACAAGTAATTAGTAGTAAATTTTCATTTCGAAAATTTAATCACTTAAAGGTATGAATACACAAGTGCTTAATGTAGTTTATGATCAAATAATTTTTTTTATTTAACCTCACACTTTTTATAAAAATGACTTAAATATTTTTATATCTTTTACAAAACATTTTTTAGATTTAAAGAAATTTTTTCATTCAAATTAATATTTTTGAATTCAAATTTCTACCCTAAAGGCTAGAATTATTACAGGAAAACACCTCCCCGAAAAGACAAAAAAGGGTAGGTCAGGCATATTGGGCGGCCCCATTAATTACTAACGGGGGCCCCCTTAATTTTCTAGGGGTTCGGCTCCCTTAATTAAAGGGACCGGCCATGTGTTTTTTTTCTAAGCTTGACCTTAATTTACTGGAATATTTCCCACTGATTTCTCTCCTTTTGCACACACTTTCTTTTGTTCTAAATCAGTTTATAACTTCTTTATTTCCTTTGTCATTTTAATTCATAAACTTTTTTTCCAAGTGTTCCAAGCTCTATTTCCTCAATGCAAGAGAAGGAATTCTTCTTATATTCAAATCAAGAAAGTGTTATAGTAGTTGCATATAGTTGTGTAGTTGTGTTATATCTTGTAAATCATTTGTGTATATTGTGAAGGTGTGTATCGTAGTTGTGTACAATAAGTAGATTGGTGGATCATTGTAAGTATAGTTAGATCGGGGTTGGTGTCTTTTGTAGTAGTGATAGATTTGGTTTGATTCGTACGAGTTGTGATTGGTGAAGTTAAGTTTGTGCACAGTTGTAAAGAGAAGTTATGAAGTAGAGAAGAAGTTGTGTAGTGACAATTATGATTTGTTGTGAATAGTGGTGTGTTGTGTTGCGATAAGATTGGTTTTAGTAGGATTAGGACTCGACATTTCGTCGTAGTGTCGACAAATTAGTGTAAAGCTTAAGTGTTGTACGGTTTCTCTCGCCTAAAGGGAGTTGTTGACTTAGTAAAGTTAAATCTCAAGTTTATTGCTCGGGGTATGGAGTTAGGGCGAAGAGGTGCTTCGTAACGAACACTATAAATCCTTGTGGTGTGGTTTTGATCCTTCCAACTTTATCTCTAGTCTTTCATATTTAATTGTCATTTACTATCATACTTGTATTGTTCATATGTGCACCATATTGGATCACACAAGTTGGAATCTAAATTTTTATAAACAAGCATAACATTTAATTTAAAAGCGGTAAAAACTAATTCAACCCCACTTCTTGTTTTCTACAATTGAGTTTCAGTGAGCACGTTCAAACAAGATTTTAATAAACTGTATTTTAAAACTGAATCGTCTATATAATCAGTCATATAGGGAGTGTCCCAAACAAAACACACAACAATCAAAAAATTTTTTAGAAGGGCGATATATATGTAAAGACCACCACTATTTGAAAGTACTGGATTTGTGGTTTTGAAAAAAATAGATTCAAAACTTATGTGAAATCAAAAAGATTCTAGATCTTTGGCATGTTTTTTACTGTATGACATCAAAATAAGTCTATTTTATAGCATATTTATCACGTGTTATTAACCATTTTGTATAAGTTTTGCATAGAATTTGTTACTTAATCGTTTATATTTGAGAATTGCGTATTATTTAGTAATTGGTGAAGATAGCAAAGGCTGCGCATTCTAGAGATTAAATTGATGATATTTGATGATTACTATTCTGAAAGACAATACGCCGTATCCATTCAAGGAAATACGGCATATCGTGCTGCACTCAACAATGACACTCAGGATTCTAAGATCAATACGCCGTATCAGAGGACTCAAATACACGTTATTCAAGATATGGATCAATATAAATATTTGAAGATATTCAAAGAGTGGTCATACTCCAAGGAAATCCCCAATACGCGATCATACTCTTGGGATACGCCGTATCCAAACCGACTTCCAGACCTTATAGATACAAAACTCAAAAACGAGTTTTAAGTGTGCTAAATCATATTCTCGATACCTAAACCATAAAATTCAATTTTCAGAGGAGAAAAAGAGCAGAAGAGGTCGAGCAACGTATTCAATTCCATAGAAGACAACGTGTAATTCCATATACTTTAGTAATCGTTTAATTTTTGGTATCATTCATTAACTCAGTTAGTTTACCTTGACTAAATAATTGCTCTTGTATTTATTATGAAGTTTGAAGGCTAATACCTTCGAGTATTAGCCATTATTATGAAGATCTGAATGTTTGGTATTTTTTTATCTCGATTTCTTGATTTATCATTGAATGCTTGTTTATGTTTATTAATTTATACTTGTTTACGCGCTTTTGTATGCGACCTATCATTCAACTGGATCTAGTAAAGTGGACCAAGCATATCTAGAGTCCGGGATAGCTCTCCATATAGTGATTTATACATCTAGAATTATAGTTACACAAATATTGTCCTTCTAAGTCTGTGTCTAGGATGCGCTTCAGGCTTAACTAGTTAATTGGATTTTGCCAATGGTTTATTGATCGTGTTGACTAGCAGGTGACCTAGATTAATTAATAAGTTAAAAAAAATACTAACAAACTCGGTACACTAAAAACGTTTGAAACTCGGAAATACTATGAACCAGAAATCGATTTATTTGTTTTAGTTAAAAAATCGATTTTTATGGATTAATAGTAACCACAAACTCAATAAAACCGAAATTTATGATAACTGAAAAATCCAAAAGACATATAACGACAAATTCGATAAAACTGAATTTAAAGTCCAAGTTTAGTCAGTACCGAATTTATCTTTCAAAAGTCCAATTTCACGATAAAACCGCGAACTTGTAATGTGTAATCACGTTTGTAATCGAATTTTCGAGATCAAATCACTAAATCCTGAGTCACATTTTTTGATAAAACCAAAAAGTACGAACACTAATTAAACTCGATAGAAAACCGAGTTTATCAAAACTGCCTAATATACGTTTTTCGATAGAACCGAGAAAACATATATATCTATTACAACACTTTTCTACCGAAATTAAACTAATAGTGATGCTCAATCTTCCGAAAATGTAAAGAAATGATCCAAGAATACTAATACACTTCCGAGAATGCTGAAACACGGTAATCCATCACCAAATCCATAACGAAACAACTCAATTATTCGAAACCGCTTCCAAAACACTAATCGAGAGCTCAAATACGTTAACCGAATCCACCAAATTTCATCTTATCGTTCTTAGACGTGGAAAAAACTCACAAATCGACTCACTCGTATTCTCTAATGGCGTATGATACCACTTGATAGGTCTTGTTTATCTTGAATCATACATAATCAACCATGGAAGCTTGTAGAGAATAGTAGAGGAGGGAAAGTATTCCAAAATTCAAATGTTATAAAATGGAGGGAAAGGGAAAATGTTTATTACAAGGCATCACCCTCTAATGATGATTAGAGGGGTATTTATAGGAGAAGGAAGGAGCCTTCCCTTCCTTTATTTTTCACTTCTAGTCCCTAATCTTTGGTAATTATGTTATTTCTTTCTTTTAGCATAATATACCTTATTACAAGCTACTTTATTCTAAACAAAATAAAGACTATTAACTAAATATAACTAAACCACATAATCGACACTTTTTATAAACCTAACAATCTCCCCCTAAGGGTCGATTATTCTGGGCGTTCTCTTTGAGGTCCAAGTGGTCTTCCATTCACATACATCTCCCATCTTCTCATTTGATTATGATAATTCAATCTTACTTCAATCTCTTCTTCAAACAATTTCAGATACTCAACTTCAGCATTGGTGAGTTCTCTTTGTACATAGCCATACTTAACATCATTATTGTAACTCTTTAATCCTTCTAATACTCTGTTCAGCGTTGCATCATAAAACTTATGAATCTCTGAATGTCTCATCACCCTTTTCTCTTTCTTGCTATTCTTGTATATGATTCTGTGCACGGGCTCATAGATGATGGAGAACATTTTGTGCTTTTCAACTCTTGGGAAATATATTGTTTGTGCAGTGAGATTCACTTTCTGTTGATAACTTTCAATTCCAAGTTGAAAATCATGCACTCTTTCCCATATCACTGAACTTTTGATGAATACTGATAAAGACCATAGCAACCCTGTTTCTGCATAGTCAGGAACCTTGCCATTCATAATCAGCAAATACATATCCTCAATATCATTCTTATTGAGATTCTTGTAATCAGGCTCGGTAATCGACACAATGCACTCATTAGCTCTTCTTGCAACTATCTCTGTGATAAACTTGTGTTCATGACCCAATTCCCAGTATGTCTTGATAACTTGAATGATCTTTGAGTTCGAATAAACCTCTTCCTTTGGTTTTCCAGGCTCTTTTTGTTTCCTTATGTAGAAGATCTTTGCATGAGGATTCTTCCAATGTTCAACACCATATCGAGCATAAGGATTAAATTTCTTAACACACTTATTCACCCATCTGGAAGTTCGTTCTTCGATATCATCATCATTAAAGATGATTGCTGGAAACTTGTGAAGTGACAATACGATCTTCTCAGGCCCTGAACTTCCTTTCTTCAGATACAAAAGGTCTTGATTTATAAGAGATAGTGCTGGAGCTTCAGGATCTCTTTGACAGCTTTGAACTAGAGGTGTGGTCTTTCGTGGATGTGGAGAGACAAGAATTTCCTTTCTACTTTCCCAAACAATGTCACTTTTCAAGAAATTCTTCATCTGATCAATATGATATTGATGCTCATCTCCTGAAGTACATCTTTGTCTCAACATCTCATCAGCCATTTTCTTTAACTTTGCTTCATCAATAGTCAGTGATACTTCTTCCATAATATCTTGTGACACTTGCTTCGTCGGTATTTCATCATCATCTGAAGCATAAGAATCAGTCCAAAAATCATAATCATCTACTTGCTCTTGATTACCTGAAGTTGATGGACCTCGTTCCTCTTCATTGACTTGTCCAGACGATGACTCTCCAGACACATATGCTTCATACTCAGATGTCTTCTGCCGCTTTGCACTATTCTCCCCCTCAGGATGAGCATCATCATGAGGATCGTCCTGATCTCTTGGGCGAACGGCAGAAGGTCTACATGTAGTTTGTGGTACCTGAAGATTCTCAAACTTCATCTGAAGTGCAAGCCATATTGCTATGTCTTGTTGCTGCAACTGAGGATCGTTTTTCATGGAAAGATACAGTTGATATTGTTGTTCTGGAACAGAGGGTGTTTGTGATTGAACTGGATGAACATGAAGAATATGTCCAGACATATAACTTCTTACTGACGCATCAACTTGAGAAGGAATGTGATTATCAATAGCGTTCTGAATTTGTGAGGAAATTTCAGCCTGTATATTCCCACGCTCTTGTAAAATAGCTTTAGCAATCATCCGTTCCATCTCTTCTTTAGTCTTTTGTCTTTCCAGAATCAGCCCTTCCGCAACATACACTGGAACTTGATCTCGAACCTGCTCAGGAACTTGCTTTTTAACTTGCTCCTTAATATGCGTATCTACCATAGTGGGTAATGATTCGACCATTACTTCTTGGAGATGATCAGCAAGAGTATCAAATGACTTCCTTGACAGAAACCTTGCTTTCAGATGTTCAAACAAATATGTATAACGTCCCTGTAACTCTTGAAAGAAATTTTTGTATCGTTTGAAACGAGCAGGTTTGGCTTTGAATAATGATAGAAGTCGATTTGTTTTAGACAATTTGGTGCTGAGTGATTTTGATGATGATGTAGTTTTAGTATTAGTGACCGTCAATTCCTAGAGTTTCTCAGTATCCGAGGATACGAGATCAGTATGAATCCTAGGAGATCTAATTGGTGTGGGAAATGGTGTACTCCTAGACTCCTTTACAATATTCCCTTTCACCCTTCGCTTTAATTCATACACTTCATCAGTTATTTCTTTCTCCTCTTCATTAACATTCATAGGTATGACATTATTAGTAATTTCCACCTCTTCATCATTAGTGATCTCTACCTCCGGACTTTCCTTATCACTCATGGGCTCTAGCCTAGTGCCGAGAATATTTGGTTCATCATTCCTAGGGGGTAAACTATCATCAATAACATTCTCTGATCCTTCCATCATCTTTTCAATCTCTTCAGACGCCAAGTGCTTGTTGACCAGTTTCATATTTTCTCTAGCTTCTTGCTCTTTTCGAATTTTGTGCTCAACAAGACTTACTTGTAATGTATCTTGTAAGATCATCTCATCTGCTTTATCAACAGTTGCACTAGAGCTGGTGGAGTAAGACGTGTGGATCTCCTTTTAGGAAGACGAAAATGAATCATAGTTGATCGTTTTGGAGCACTTGACTCTGCTGTATCCATTTTAGGGGTAGGTGACCTAGGGGCGCTAGGTGTCTTATGTGTTCCTTGGGTAGACTCAGTCGGCTGTGACTGAGTCAGAGGAACATCTAACCCAAACACCTCCACATATATCCTATAATGCTTTGTGTGCTTCATCTCTTCTGAGATCATCCAATCTGGAATTTGCATGCCAATTTTGTCTTTGTGTCTCCCTGAATTAAAGATATTTTTCATTATATCATCATCTTGCAAGTTGTGATACATGTCACGAGCACATCTTGAAATTTCAAGGAAACTGGTCATGTAAAGACTAATGATGATCTTTGTAAATCTTGGATAAGAAATTGAAGATGTTGGATGATGAAGAGAATAGTAAAGTCCTTCCCACAGTAACTCCGCATAATCCACGTGAATGTTATTGACAAAGCAATACATCATTTACATTATCTGCAACGACGGTTGATCCCATCCAGTGACACGTGTTGTCAAGCACTTGGAAAATATCCTGCATAACGTTTGCCATGGTTGCAGAAGACCAGTTGTCTTAAATCTTGACGATGTCTTCAGCTCCATTGTAAAGCCCAATTGTTGTTTATAGAATGGAACCATGTCTAAAAATGGATGGATCGGTGGCTCAATGCTATCATGATTGTTGGCATTTGCTTGTGGTAAGTGAAAGATTGTACTGAAGTCATCCAGTGTAAGAGAAAGCTCTTTCTTGTCAAGCATAAACTTGAGCCTATACTTTGATCCGTCTTCCTTCAAAGTATGCTAGAATTTGTGCATATTAAATCTCATGGTAAAAGAGGGAAGAGAGCAGCAAAATACTGAATACATATAGGATGATTCTTGTGATTTTCTGTCAGGTAAGTATTTTTTGCTATCGGGGTAGACAATGAAACATGATCAAGATCAACCTTCTTGTTGGCATCCATAAGGTCATATCATTTGTTTGGAGGACATAGTTCGTTTGGATGAACATCAGCTGCATGTTGTTGTTGTGCCATGATAATTACTGAATGAATAAAATTGAGATGTTAGGTAACAAATAATTCTTTTGACATTTTTGTCTTTTTCCACTATGTCTGTTTTATATGTTCTGGCAATTCTTTTTTGAACATATTTTTTGATCAGTTTCTTTCTCATGTGCTCGTTCTTCGCGGTTTTTACAGAACATGCAATTCTCTTTATTCGTATTGTCTTTTTATTTATCATTTTTGTGTGTTCTGGCAATTCTTTTTCGAACAAACTTTTGATTTTCTTTTTCGCGTATGGATTTAGCTCTCTCTTTCTGTTTTTAGAATATCCTCACTAGAAATTCTTTGTGACATGATACTCTTTCAAGAATGATGAAGATTTCTCTTTTTGAGTTTAAGCAAGACTCTTTTATGAAAACTGAAAGAGAAATCATACATCTTCTTAAAACGTTTTTGTGAAAGAGTATCATTTTGACACAATAATAGATTTTGAGAACTTTTTCCAGAAAATTTTTGTCAAATACAATTCTTAAAATAATAACATAGAATTAAATTCAAACCACAAATCCCACACTGACATGGTCACCTAGTCACTCACTTATCATTTTGTTCATTGCAGAAAACGGCCGAAACCGGACATGACTTGAACCACTTAAACAATTAAGACTTGGATTTTCTGATTCAAGTTAAAAAAACTTTTCCACTTTCACTTTTTGTCATGAATCCTAAACAATGAAAACAAACACATCTAATTCAATAACTAAATGGTCACTAAGTCAACTCTCTCCTTATTTCTGTCTTTTCAGCTGCAGGGGGGGATAAACGGGTCGAACCGGACATGACTGTAGACCACTTAAACAATTACAGATTAGACATATTTGACCAAAGGCATTAGAATTCATAAAAACTTGATTTCTTTTTCATAATCATTTGATTTATTCAAAAACACATGAGAGACTGATCTTTTTGTTTAAACAGACATTCGAGCATTATTCATCATAAGGCATGAGTAGGAAAATAATGAGCGTTAAAATCTGTAGAAACCAAATACAAATTTTCACCTATCCACAAAATAATTTGTTACTGATTTTTGACTTTTTGACATTACTGAATTTGACTTTTTGACATTACCGAGTTTGACTTTTTGACATTTACTGAGTTTCGCAATAGAGATAAGATGAATCCACTTTTTAACTTATGAAAACCATAACTAGATCGTTTATCGTTTTATTGTTCAATTATTAAAAAAATACAAACAAAATTAGAAATCAAATCAAACTCGATAAACAATCACCCTAAAAGTTTCTGTATAAACATAGAGTTCATGATCTTAGGACACTTTTTCTAAGTTATTTTTCATCTATTTCAAATAAACATTGATTTTATCGTTCTTTTGATCAAATCATTTTATCAAAAATTTGATTTAATCCCAAATTCGGTCGTTACATATTCCTTACCGAGTTTAAACTCGATAATTCAAAACAGTTATAGAACTGAATCAAAACGCATAACCACTTACGTTTGAGAAAGAAAAGTAAGTGTAATCGCTGTAATAAGCTCAGAAATCTTTCTTTGATTTTCTTTTCAATCTCGATATTATTAAACTCAGTGAACATTAAAAAGTAAAAAGATAAATGTTTTTTCTCCTTTTATAGTAACAAAGATACTATCAATCATTTTGAGGAAATGATACTTTTAGCCCCTGTAGTTTTCTTTTTCGATTTGTCTCATTAATTTTCCGAATTTTCAAAAACTCCCCCTTGGAATAATGTTGACTTTTTATGTTTTTTTTAAATATGACAAATCTTTTTGAAATTTTGTTATTTTCTTATTTTTTTCTTTTGTTTTTGATAAAAATTCTATTTAAATGTTTTTGATGTAGGATCTTTTCTAGAAGATGACTTTGTCAGGCTTTTTCAACTTATGTTGGAGTCATATCATCTCATACCAATGCGGATTAATTAGATACCAAAGCGTTCTTTTAGAGAGATTTAGTAACTAGATACCCAAGTTGAAGTTTGAAGGTATTCTGTCCTGACAAAGGGAAATTTTCATAGTACCTTCTCAATCTTGTTCCATAATAAAATGATAACGGATGTGTAAAACCTAAAAAATCTCTACAGTGTAAAATTACCAAACAAAATTCCCATCTTATGCAAGGTGAAAATTACATTTAAATGCATGAATAAATTCTCATTTTAATTCTATATAAACTTATAAAAATTACTAAATATGGACAATTATGAAATTTATGTAAGATTAAGATACCTTATATTGTATAAGAAAAATAATTAATACTTATGTATATATATATATATTAGCCGAATTAATTAATATTTATTTATTTATACATTACAAATTAAATCAAATAAATAAAGATAATAACAAAATAAATTAGGCAAGTTTAAAAATCAGATTTGGTCTATTTTAAAAGCCCAAAAATTCGGCCAAATACCCCATTATATTTATCTATGCATTTTATTTTGTTAAATCCCTAAAACATAATTTTCGAAAACCCTAAAATTCAAAGAGGCGGCATAAAGAATTTTTCCAGAGATAGCACGAATTTTCTAAGGTGTTTTGAAGGTCAAGGATCGTGGGAAAAATATTGGAAAGATTGTTTAAGGCTTGGTTCGATCGTGGGAATTTAATTGGTTCGAAAGACAAATTCGTGTGTTCATTAAATTTGGAAAATCACCAAGGATCTTCATGGGTATTTTTGTATCTCATTTTTTCATATATTAATTTCGTTCTTTGCTTAGAAAAATTATCATGCATGTTATTTTGGTAGAAATAATTAAAACATGTTCGAAACCCTAATTTTTAGCTAGTTATGTAATCGGCATTTATAATATTGTAAAATTGTTTTTTATTTTTCTAAAAGGTTTTTCATATCATATTTAACTCAGATAAATTGTTGGAAAAAATTTAGGGGAGATTCGGAAATAATTATTTGGGATTGTATTTTTGTTTGCGAATTCGATTAAGGGAAGAAAAAATGGAAAGAAATTGTTTTTAAAATGAATAGGGTTAGAGTTTTGCTATTTTGTTCACAGGTGGAATTACTGCTAAATAATTGGGAAAAATATTGTGTTTGTGATTGGGAAAATAAATCTAGGGTGTTTGTAGGATTTTTATTGATTAGCCGATTTGGAATATTTAAAGTCAAATTAAGGGGGTGATTTGTTTTTCTGAATTAGAGGACAATTTTATCATCTGTTATTTACTTATTTTATATCTGTATAAATGTTAGTTGGGGGGTTATATTATATAAATATCTTATTGATATTATTTTGGATTAAAATGGTTAATTCATATAATAAGTTAATTAGATAAATAATTAGTTAAAATAGAGGGAACTGATTTGTTAAATTCTGAAAAGTGGAAGGTTTGGTTTAGTATTTAATGTATAAAGTTTGTAATTTGTTCATATTTGAATCATTACAGGACTTGTTTTGTAATTTGAACTTTTTTTTGATGTGTTTTTATTTTTTTGATTTACATTTTTGGGAGTAATAGGTTTATTGTGGGTTTAATTTTAGAGTATTGGCTGGGTTTATTAGAAATTGGTGGTTGGATTTTTCTGATTAAAATGTGGGTGACTTTAGATATTTTCTATTTCTGAACAGTGATTATTGGTTGAGTTTGGGTTTATCACAATGTTATTTTTTGGGTTAGTTGGCTTTGTTAAAACGTTAATTGGTTCGGGGGTAAGGTTTTGGACAGTTTCAGATGCTTTTTGTAGGTTTTGTTCAGATTTGGTTGGTATGTGGTAGTTTTGGGGTTTAGTTAGTTTTAGGGGTTTTTGGGTAGCGTTTTCTTGTGTTTGTGTAGTTTTTTGGGTATGGGTCGTTATTGGTTTTTGGGTAAGCAGTTTTTGTGTTTGGGTATTTTTTGGGGATTGGGTAGGTTTTTGTGAGAGAGAGGGGAAGAAGTCCGCAGCAGTTGTTGGGGGCGGTGGGGAATAACAAAGGTGGGGGGTGGGGTGATGTGGGTGGGGGAGGGAGGGGAGGTGGTTGGGGGTGGACAGGCGGGTGGTAAAAAAAACGGGGGTGGGGTGGGGCGAAAATACTGTGGGGGTGGGGGAACAAAGTGGGTGGATCGGGCGTGGTGTTAAGTGCTTTCTGTCTTTGTTTCTTTAATTTTTGCCTAGTAGTAAAGTACCACATTTTCTATTTTTAGTAAAACTTTTCATTTTTAGTCATTTCCATTTTTATGTAACATTCTCACATGAGAATTTTTAGTAACTTTCCATTTTTAGTAAGTTTCCAAAATTTAGCTAATAATTAATCATTTGAGTTTATTAAGTATTCTTGATTTGGTTTAGGGACTTAACATGTCAACCTTACAAGTTTAGGGTTAAATATGACAACTTTCCATATTTTAGGGTTTAATATACAAAACCAACAATTTTCAAGGTTGAAGTGGTATATATCTAAAGTTTTCACATTTTATTCAGATTTTAACTTCCACTTTTTCTGTATTTACAAGCCAAACCTCTTAATTTACACAGTTTACATATTTAGGCCCTTTTTGTTTATTTAATTATTTAAAACAATATCTTTAATTATTCATTAATTACCAAAAACTAGCGTCCCTTGTAGATTCAAATATGACAAATTCATTCTTTTACATTAAATACTAACCAAACCTTCCACTTTTCAGAATTTACAATTTCAGTCCCTCTATTTTAATTAATTAATTTCTAATTACTTATTATATGTAATTAACCATTTTAAATCCAAAATAATATCAATATGACATTTTATACCCCCCAACTTATTTTATACAGATTATAATAAGTATAGTAACATGTTTAAAATAGGCCTCATAGTTTCAAAAATTACAAATCACCCCCTTATACTTTAAATATTCAAATCGGCTAATCAATTAAATCCACAAAACCCTAATTTAATTTTTCCCAATCACCAACACAATTATTTCCCAATCATTAGCATTAATTTCACCTGGACAAAATAGCAAAACCCTAACCCTAATTCATTTTAACCATTTTCTTTCCTTTTTTTCTTTATTCGAATTCGGCAACATATTTACATCCCAATAATTATCTCGAATCTCACAGAAATTTTTCCAACATTTTATCTGAGTATATATGATATGTAAAAACCTTAGAAAAATATCAATTCAATTTTTTACAAATATTATAATTGCCGATTACATAACTAGCTAAATATTAGGGTTTCGAATCTTCCGTTTTAATTATTTCGACCAAATTACATGCAGATAATTTTCTTAAGCATAGAAACACGTAATTAATATGATGAAAAAATGAGATACAAACATCTACCCTTGATGATCCTTGGTGATTTTTCTAAATTATTGACACCGAATTGTTTTTACGATCCAAAGTTATCCCACGATCGAAAACCAAGCTTAAAACAATCTTCCAATATTGTTACCACGAATTCCTTGACATTCAATACCACTTATTTAAAAATTCATGCTATCTCTGGAAAAATTCTTTGTGCCGCCACTTTGAATTTTAGGGTTTTCGGAAATTATGTTTTAGGGATTTAACCAAATAAAATGCAATAGTTAAAATATATTGGGTATTTGGCCGGAATCTTGGGATTTTAAAATAGAACCAAAATCTGATTTTAAAACTTGCCTAATTTATTTTGTTATTATCTTTATTTCATTTGCATCTTAATTTGTGATTGTTTAAATCAATTATTATTATTAATTCGGCTAATATCTTATATAAATATACATAAGTATTTAAGTATTTTTCTTTATACTATATAGGTATCTTAATCTTACATTAAATTTAATAATTGTATATGTTGTATTTTTATAATTTTTGAATTAAAATGATATCTTATGAATGCATTTTATGTAATTTTCTTGCTTAGGGGTTTATTTTGGTTAATTTCTTACACTTGTTGAAGATTTTTAGGTTTTACAATCCGGTATCATTTTATTAAGGAACAATTGTTTGAGACGTGGTACTTATGAAATTTACTTGTCAGGAAGATTTACCTACTTGCGGGGCGATCTTTTTATAAATCTCTTCTAAAAGAACGCTTTTGGGTAATCTAAATTTATCGCAGTGGTATGAGGGATGTATGGACTCCAACATATGAAAAGCCTGTTCCAAATAAACTGAATTTGAAAAATACTATATTTTCAAGGGGGAGTTTTTATTTTAAACTCAAACATCTTCATTTTCGGACTATGTGCTGAGCATGATTTCATTCCAAGGGGGAGTTTTTGATAGCATTGGTAAACTTTTGAAAAGTCAACATTATTCAAGGGGGAGTTTTTGAAAAAATTTAAATCAAAATTCGAAAAATTAATAAGTCAAATCTAAAAAGAAAACTACAGGGGCTAAATGTATCATTTCTCAAAAGATGATATTCGGTTACTATAAAATGAGAAAAACATTTTCTTTTTATGTTCACCGTGTCAATAATATCGAGATTGAAAAGAAAATCTAAGAAAGATTTCTGAGCTTATTACAGCGATTACACTTACTTTTCTTTCTCAAACGTAAGTGGTTTTGCGTTTTGATTCAGTTCTATGACTGTTTTGAATTATCGAGTTTAAACTCGGTAAGGATAGGGAATACCAAATTTGGGTTTTATTAAATTTTTGATAAATGATTTGATCAAAGACGATAATAATCAATGTTTATGTGGAAATAAATGAAAAATAACTTAGAAAATGGTCTATGATCATGAACTCGATGTTGATAAAGAAACTCAGAGGGGTTTGATGTTTATCGAGTTTGTTAATTATCGAGTTTGATATGATTTCTAATTTTTTGAAGTTTGAGTAATGATAATAAAACATAAACGGATCGAGTTTGGTTTTCCATAAGTTAGAGGGATTCATCTTTTATCTCAATTGAGAAACTCGATAAATGTCAAAAAGTCAAACTCGGTAACTTCAAAAAGTCAAAATTCTGTAATGTCAAAAAGACAAAATTCAGTACAAATGCAATTTATGGATAAGTGAATTTGTTTTGGTTATCTACTGAATTTTATGTGCTTATATTTTCTGCATGCTTATGATGATTAATGCTCGAATGTCTGTGGAACAAAAAGATCAGTCTCTCATGTGTTTTGTAAAAATCAAATGATTGTGAAAAAAGAAATCAAGTTTTTATGAATTCTAAGCCTTGGGTCAAATATGTCTATTTGTAATTGTTTAAGTGGTCTAAGTCATGTTCGTTTTTTAGACCGTTTTCTGCAATGAGCAGATTGAGGAGTGAGTGACTTAGTGACCATTCAGTTATTGAATTAGATGAGTTTGTTTTAATTGTTTTGGATTCATGACAAAAAGTGAAAGTGGAAAAGTTTTTTAACTTGAATCTGAAAATCCAAGTCTCAATTGTTTAAGTGGTCTAAGTCATGTCCGGTTTCGGCCGTTTTAAGTAATGAACAGAATGAGGAGTGAGTGACTTAGTGACCATTCAGTTGTGGATTTGTGGTTGACTGATTCTATGTTATTATTGTAAAGAAAGTTTTTGACAAAAGTTTTCTAGAAAAAGTTCTCAAAATCAGTTATTGTGTCAAAATGATACTCTTTCACAAAATGTTTTTTTGAAGATGAATGCTTTCTCTTTAAATTTTACATAAATGAGTCTTAATTTGAAAATCAAAAAGAGAAATCTTTATCCCCTTGAAAGATATCATGTCACAACGAATTTCTGGTGAGGATATTCAAAACAGAAAGAGAGAGCTAAATCCATACGCGAAAAAGCAAATCAAAAGTGTGTTCGAAAAAGAATTGCCAGAACACACAAAAATGATGAATCAAAAGAAAATTTTGAATAAAGCGTATGGCATGTGCTTATGAAAAAGCTAGTACATTAAAAGCACATGAAAACAAAACTGTACAATAATATTACAAAAAGAATTGCCCAGAACATATAAAACAGACAGAGTGGAAAGAGACAAAAATGTCAAATAAATTATTTGTTTCTAACATTTCATTTTCATTCATTCAGTAATCATCATGGCACAATCACAACAACATGCAGCAGATGTTCATCCAGATGAGCTGTGTCCTCCAAATAAAAGATATGATTTGATGGATGCCAACAAAAAGATTGATTTTGAGCACGTGCAATGTCCGCCTGAAAGCAAAATTCTTATGAATATCATCCAAAACCATCCATTAAGATTCAGCATTGCAGCTTCTTCATCAGTTCCTTGGATATATATGGCACAGTTCTGGCATACATTAAAGGATGATGGGTCAAAGTATAGGCTCACGTTTATGCTTGATAGGAAAGAGCTTTCACTACGCTAGGATGACTCAGGACAATATTTCAATTTCCCACCGAGCCAATGGCAAACCATCATGAACGATTTATCCCACCACCATCATTTGTTAACATGGTTCCATTTTACAAGAATGAACTGGGATTCACGATGGAGATGAAGAAAACCTCAAGCTTTAAGACAACTGGTCTTCTGCAACCATGGCAGACGTTGTGCAAGATATTCTCAAAATGCTTGACAACTCGAGTAACCAGATAGGATCAGCCACCATTGTAGATTATGAAGATGTTGTATTGTTTTGTCAACAATATTCATGTTGAATATGCTGAGTTGCTGTGGGAAGGATTCTATTACTCTCTTCATCATTCAACAACATCAATTCCATATCCACGATTCACAAAGATCATCATTGGTCATTTCATGACTAACTTCCCTAAAATCTCAAGACGTGCTCGAGATAAGTTTAATCCAAAATTTAAGGTGATGAGATTGATGAAAAATACTTTAATCAAGAGGTATAAAGACAAAGTTGGAATGAAGATTCCAGACTGGATGATCACTGATGAGATGAAGCTCACGGAGCATTTCAGGATGTATGAAGAGGTGTTTGGACTAGATGTTCCTATGACTCAGTCACAACCGACTGAGTCTACCTAAAGAACGCATAGGACACTTAGTGCCCCTAGGTCACCTAACCCTGAAGTGGATGCTGGAGAGTCAAGTGTTCAAAAATGGTCGACAGTGATTCGTTTACGTATTCCTCAAAGGAAGTCTCCATGACTTACTCTACCATCTCCAGTCACTACTGTTATGAGGGCAGAATGAATGAGTCTACAAGACACTATACAAATAAGCCTTGTTGAGCAGAAAAGTTGTGAAGAGCAAGAAGCTAAAGAAAATGTGGAGCTGGTGAAAGAGCACTTGGCAGCCAAAGAGATTGAAAAAATGGTGGAAGAACCAGAGAATGTTGTTGATGATAGTTCAAACCCTAAGATTGATGAACATGATATTCCCGGCACTAGGATAGAGCCTAGGAGTGATAAGGAAAGACTGAAGGTGGAGATTACAGATAGTGAGAAAGTTGATAATGTGGAGGAGGAAATTACAAATGTTGTAGTACTATAAATGTTGATGACGATGAGGATGAAATAATTGATGAGGTGTATGAGTTAAAACGAAGGGAGAAATGAAAGAATATAGAGGAGTATAGGAATACCCCATTTCCAACATCAATTAGATCTCCTAGGATTCATGATACTCTCGTATCTTCGGATACTGAGAAACTCCAAGAATTGACGGCTATATCTACACCATCACCATCATTAAGTTCATCAAGCACCAAAGTGTCTACCACAAACTGCCTTCTTTCACTATTCAAAGCTAAACCTGGTCGTTTCAAATGCTACAAGAGCTTCTTTCAGGAGTTACAAGGTCGATATGGATATTTGTTTGGTCATCTGAAGGCAAGGTTTATGGAAAAGAAGTTGTTTAATATTCTTGTCGATCATCTTCAGACGTAATGGTTGGAATCAACTACTATCATGTAGATAAGCCATATGATGGGAGCAAGTGAAACAAGTCCAGTTCCGAGCAGGTTAGAGCTCAAGTACCATTGTATGTGCGGAGGGGCTGATTTTGGAAGCAGCAGAACAGAGAAGAGATGGCTAAGAAGATGATTGATGCAGCTATTCAACAAGAGCGTGTGAATTTAAAGGCTGAAATTTATTCACAGGTTCAAAATGTAATTGCTAATAACATTCCTTCTCAGGTTGATGCGTCAGTGCGAAGTTACATGTCTAGTCATATTCTTCACGTTCATCCGGCTCAACCTACAACAAGCTCTGCTCAAGAACAACAATATCATATGTATCTATCCATGAAAGATGATCTTCAGTTGCAGCAAAAAGGCATAGCAATTTGGTTGGATCTAAAAATGAAGTTTGAAAGACTACAAGTACCTGCTACTACTTGTAGAACTCCTGCCGTTCGCCCAAGAGATCAGGACGATCCTCATGATGATGCTCATCCTGAGGGGGAGAATAGTGCAAAATGGCAGAAGATGTCTGAATATGAAGCATATGTCTCTGGTGAATCTTCATCTGGACAAATGAATGAAAGTGATCAAGGTCCATCATCTTCAGGTAATCAAGAACAAGTTGATGATTATGATTTTTGGACTGATTCTTATGCTTCAGACGATGATGAAATACCAACTAAGCTTGTATCACAAGACATTATGGATGAAGTATCACTGACTATTGATGAAGCTATGTTAAAGAAAGTTGCTGATGAGATGTTGAGGCAAAGATGTACCTCAGGAGACGAGCACCAATATCACATTGATCAAATGAAGAATTTTCTGGAAAGTGATATAGTGTGGGAAAGCAGAAAAGAAATTCTTGTCTCTCCACATCCAAGAAAGGCCACACCTCTTGTTCAAAGTTTTCAGAGAGATCCTGAAGCTCCAGCATTATCTCTGATAAATCAAGATCTTTTGTACTTAAAGAAAGGAAGTTAAGGGTCCGAGAAGATAGTATTGTCACTTCACAAGTTTCCTGCAGTTATCTTCAATGATGATGATATTAAAGAACGAACTTCCAGATGGGTTAATAAATGTTTAAAGAAGTTTAATCCTTATGCTTGGTATGGACTCGAACATTGGAATAATCCTCATGCGAAGATCTTATACATAAGGAAACAGAAAGAGCCCAAAAATGCAAAGGAAGTTGTTTATTCAAATTCAAAGATCATTCAAATCATCAAAACATACTGAGAACTGGGCCATGAACACAAGTTTATTATAGAGATAGTTGCAAGAAGGGCTAATGAGTGCATAGTATCAATTACCGAGCCAGATTTCAAGAATCTCAATAAGAATGATATTGAGGATATGTATTTGCTAATCATGAATGGCAAGGTACCTGATTATGCAGAGACAGGATTATTGTGGTCTTTATCAGTGTTCATCAGAAGTTCAGTGATATGGGAAAGAGTGCATGACTTCTAGCTTGGAGTAGAAAGCTATCAACAGAAGGTTAATCTTATTGCACCAACAATATCTTTCTCAGGAGTTGAAAAGCATAAAATGTTCTCTATCATCTATGAGCCAGTATATGGAATCATATACAAGAATAGCAAGAAAGAAAAGAAGGTAACGAGGCATTCAGAAATACATAAGTTTTGTGATGCAACACTTAACAGGGTGCTAAAAGGATTGAAGAGCTACAACAATGATGTAAAGTATGGTTATATACAAAGAGAACTTACCAAAGAAGATGTTGAGTATCTACAACTATTTGAAGATGAGATTGATGAAAGGTTGAAGCATCACAACCAGATGAGATGTTGGGAAGAGTGTAATGTGAATGAGAAACCAACTGGACCATAAACGAAGGTAGCGCCCAAATAATCGAACACCTTATTGGGAGATTGTTAGGTTCATAAAAAGTGTCGATTAAGTGGTTTATTTATGTTTAGACATTAGTCTTTATTTTGTTTAGAATAAAGTAGTTTGTAATAAGGTTTATTATGCTAAAAGTGAGAAATAGCATAATTACCAAAGATTAGGGACTAATAGTGAAAGTTTAGGAAAAAAAGGAAGGGAAGACACCTTCCCTCTCTTATAAATACCCCTATAATCTCATCATTAGAGGGTTGTTAGCTTGTAACAAACTTTCCCATTTCCCTCCCTTTTATAATATTTGAAAATTTGAAAATCAAGCTTTCCCTCTCATTCTCTCTAGTCTATAATTGATTGATCGTGTGATTCAAGATTATCGAGACCTCATAATTGAGTTAATAGAAACCGAGTCATTAGGTTCAATAACATAAAACCTATATGCCTTGGAATGCTCAGCATATCCAACAAAGATGCAATCAATACCCTTTTCACTTAAAATTTTTCTTTTCGGGTCAGGAAGCCTAACAACCGGCCCTACAACCCCAAACTCACAAAAATGCCAAGTTGGGTCATTTTTTATACCAAAGTTCATATGGAGTAGTCTTGTTCCTTTTATTAGGAATCATATTCAATAAATAAGAAGCCGTTAACATGGTTTCTCCCCAGAACCCCTCACTCAAACCCGAGTAAGATAACATGTAATTAACCATTTCCTTAAGAGCTCTATTTTTCCTTTCAGTCACACCATTTTGCTGTAGTGTATAAGGAGTTGTAGTTTCATGAATGATTCCTACAAATTGAAAAAATACAGGATCATAATATTCACCACCTCTAGCAAGGGGCGCTGCCCCTTGACCTCTGCATTTTTGTCATGGTCGAAAACATATTAGCTCAACGAGTGTGCACTCTGTTTAAGTAATTTACCGTTCTAGAGGAAATAGGAGAGTTCTCACACTTCTAGACGAGTAATCCACCTAAGTATCTGAAAGTAAGACAAAAGACCCGTTAGCTCGCCCCGGGTGTTGACCTAGGACCAAGCTCGGGTGTGAAAGTAAGTACTTTTGTAAGAGCCGAAGGGGCTATAAGTAAGAGCCGAAGGGGCTATAAGTAATAAATGTGTGTGTGGTGAAATTAAATGCTGTCGTTCAAGTAGTAAATGCTTGGGTATTTATACTACTTGAAGCACTGTTTAGAAATATTGTTCCTGACACCTTGGGAATGAAGGAGACGACCTATGCCTAGCCTTTGCCTTGGGTGTCGGTACTCCTTGGAGACATCGCTCCTTAATTCCCGGGATAGTGATGTTGCATAAGTGTTTGTTATTGTCCAACGGTTTAAAGAGGTGTCCCTCTTTATCGAGTCTAACGTTTTGTCTTCTTTTGAGTTGATGTAGTGCGCCCGTCCGGACCCGTCCGACCCGTTCGGATATGGGGCCCGTCCGGTATATAAGCGGACATGTCCCCCCCAGTATTACTTTAATAGTCGCAAACTATTAGAGTGATACTTAAAAGTGCTCGATTGAAAGGACCGGAACCACTGCTTTTACTTTCGTCCCCTCCGTTTTCCTCTTCTTCTTTTTTTTCTTTTTTTTACGTCTCCCTTGATGAATATGGGACAAAACCCATAATTACAGTGGGTTAAAATTCATTATTTGCTTTCGCCCCTTTTCATCTGGGACGAACACGTGGCACGCATCTTGCAAGGAAGGGTCAAGATTGGGCCTTGCAAGCTGTGTGACATGTTGCCCCAACCCAAAGCCCGATGCTTTGCCTATAAATAGCCTACTGTTTCTTTTTACTGCGTGTAAAATCTTGAGCCGAACGTCTCTTCTTCTTTTTGCTCTTCGCGCTTTCAGGTATATACTCCTTCCTTTGTACTTTTGATAATTTGTTCCCTCTGGTATCTTTGAAAATGTCCGAAGAGGATCAAAACGTGGAGGTCATCCTGCCTGTTAAGTCTGACATGCATTCCTACTCGTCTACTATGACTGCCAAGGATGTAAAGGCTTTGGCCTTCAAGCATAACATTCCTCTAGATTTGCACCCGGTGGCCCTTACTGCCGAATGGACTATGGATAAGTTAACGGATGACTTTATAGGTCTTTACGAACAATATTTTAAGTTTTTTGGAGTTAGGGTTGCCGTACCCACCCGTTTATTGGCGTGTGCTTGACCACGTCCGTAAGCCCATCTCTCAGTTATACCTATAGGGTTGACTCGGCTGAACCCTGACGAGTTATATTTCGGAAGTCCTACACATTGTTCCTTCGGTGAACTTGTTCTGTGTATTTTACAAAATCGGCAAACAAGGGGATTGGTTTACCTTTGAGAGGAGGGTTGGTCCGGGATCCGATGGGAAGATTTTAAACGAGACCTTTTCTGGTTTAAAAGGGTGGAAGAAAAGGTTTTTCTTTCTAGATCGAAGAGCTATTCCTCAGGCTATGGCTTGGAGGCATCACGATTCTGATATACATATCCCACTTCCATACCGATTGCTTCCGCGCCTCTGATGTTGTGAACATTAGAACCAATCAAAGCATCGATATTAGACCCATACTCTTTCAGATTACTTTTTCACCACGCGGGTGGCCACCACTTGGAGTTCGTTGTATTTCTTCCAATTTCAAGATACCGAGGGGAATGGTAATGACCGCATTATTATTTATTTATGGCCGCCTTCCCTTTTTTCTTGTTTGAAGGGTGTTGCTTTTTTCTTTTCCCTGAATCATTTTCTCCATATTGCAGTGTCACGGATGTCTGAGTATCTACGATTTTCCCTTCTGGATTGGCACTATCGAACAGGGTGAGCCCTTTCTAACTCGAGATTCGAATTGTCTTACAAACCACTGTCTTACCTGTTACCCAATCCTTTCGGAAAAGACTGCCATGTTGATGGAAGTGGAAATATCCTGATCCCAAAATTGTTTGCTATTAAGGGAAAAGGAAAGCCCGTGCGGCTGTCTAAAAAGCGAGCCGAGAGAAAAAGAGCTGCTGTGGTGAGGTGGTTCGATAGGGGAAAGCCGAAGAGAGCGTAAGGTTTTCTGATGTCCGCCTGAGGATAGGATTCTACTGATGAGGCCTCTTCGCGAGGTCTCACTTTGAACTGTTGCACCTAATGCCCTCCCTTTCTGCTAAAAGTTTGAGAGCGGAACTGCTGAGTCCGAGAAAGACAAACTATGTCAGCGTCCCTATATAACGATTCTGCGAACAAAACCAATCAAGATCATACTGTATAGCACGATGAGAGCTTGGGTGAGTCAAGAGGACACGTTGAAGACGTTGAGAACTCATCCTGACGATAAGACCAGCTGACTGAGCAGTCCCATTCCTGC
This sequence comes from Tanacetum coccineum, assembly GCA_026074375.1. Taxonomy (NCBI): domain Eukaryota; kingdom Viridiplantae; phylum Streptophyta; class Magnoliopsida; order Asterales; family Asteraceae; genus Tanacetum; species Tanacetum coccineum. The sequence goes on from BQNB010002899.1 coordinate 87,012, forward strand.
CCGGAGACCCTTGGAAAGACGCTGTCCAAGACACTTGTTCTCGTGTCCGCTTCTAACTAGCTGTATGTTTGTAGAATCCTGTCGTAGATTTCTTTTCCTGCGTATGCCTTTGTGTATTTTCCTAACTTGGTTTTATTTGTTAGGAGATCACGCCGATGGAGCTGAGTCCTCTCGTCCTGGCTCTGTTTACATTCCTGAATGGACCATCCATCAGAGGTCTCGAGTGGACACTCCTAAAGAATGCAGGGAATTGTTGACACATTTGGCTCCCCCTGCTGCTAGAGAGGAGATGAATGCTTATGGCAATAATACTGCCATGGAAAGGGCTTGGTTTAGTATTGCCCGAGGGGCCCTGGCTCAAACTGATGCTCTCCTTCGATTTGAAGCTCGTTATGATGCCCATTCAGCCCTGAAAGAGAGATGTGAGGATGTAACTAAGCAACTTGTGAGCACCCGGACGGACTTTACCCATGCGTCTAATTTATACAACACTTTGTCCAACAGATATCAGCAGGTCCGAGGAGAACATGCCGGTTGTGCGGAGAAGTTGATTAACGCTGAGCGGGAGAGGGATGAGTTGAGGGTTGTTAATATTGATCAAGACTCTCAAATTAAAGAATTGGAAGCTGAACTTGCTAGGAAAGACTCTGCTTTGGTCTTTTCCGATCGGGTGTCCAACGAGAGGGCTGTTGAGAATGAAAGCTTGGTCCTAAACCGGACTTTGAAAAAAGAGAAAATAGATTCCATTGAAGCCCTTCCTACAGTTGTCAGGCGTCTTTTGAACAGCCATGAGTATAAGGAGAGCTTGGTCCATGTAAATCCTTTTCAATTTGCCATTCTTTCAGGTCGGTGGCCAAAGTTTAGTTGAAGCGTCTGATAAGACCTCATGGACGTATGAGGGAGGTCTAAGGTGTTTGATCCTTACTCAATATACTAGATGGGCCGCCGAGTACGACAAGCTCTTTCCAAGACATATCTATCTATCGAGATAAGATTTCCGGTCTTCCTCGTCGGACTGTCCAGGAGATCCTAAAGATGTATCCTGCTCCTCCTCCCCCACACGCCCCGACCAAAGTTAATCCGTCCTCCCAAGCTCCTGATGGTTCCAAGTCTGTGCCCGAAGGGGCTAATGTGTAATAGATTTTTCTATGCGGACATGTATGTAATAAGTAGATGTACTTTTGACTACTTCCGAACATTGTACAATTTTGCCGAGAGTCTGCTGAAGACTTTCTTTTATCATGCTTTACATGCTTTTATCATGCCTTGTTTTGCTGTGCTGTCTATTGTGTCTTATTATTATGTGCATCTTCGTAACTTTATGGTCACTATGATTATAACCCTTATTTGCAGGTCCGTCCTGTTCGGCTGGACTCCCTGTGACCGGTCTGGATTTATTATGTCCGAAGGGGCCGGGCCCTTTAGTATGATTTATTATTACCTGACCTGGTTCAGGGTTTACCATATCCGGAGGGGCTAGGCCCTTCGGTATGATTTATTATTAGTCCCTGTGACTTAGTTGTCTGTGGGTTTATCATATCCGGAGGGACTAGGCCCTTCGGTATGGTTTGTTAGTCCCTGTGACTTAGTTGTCTGTGGGTTTATCATATCTGGAGGGTCTAGGCCCTTCGATATGATTCATTAGTCCCTGTGACTTAGTTGTCTGTGGGTTTTCCATATCCGGAGGGGCTAGGCCCTTCGATATGATTTATTAGTCCCTGTGACTTAGTTGTCTGTGGGTTTTCCATATCCGGAGGGGCTAGGCCCATTGGTATGATTTATTAGTCCCTGTGACTTAGTTGTCTGTGGGTTTATCATATCCGGAGGGTCTAGGCCCTTCGATATGATTTATTAGTCCCTGTAACTTAGTTGTCTGTAGGTTTTCCATATCCGGAGGTTTATTACAATCATTTCAACAGAAAATTTCACTACCCATTGAAATTTGGGTAAGCTATCACATTCACATATTAAAATAAAATGTGTAGAGATACAAACTCAAACATAATAAAACCTACAATAGCATTTGCGCAAGTTTGATCGCGTGCCAATCCCGAAGGGACTAACCTTGTCCTCCATTGTGTTTGCAATTCTTGTAAACCATTCTCGAATGCTTCTTAACCCTGTATGGCCTTTCCCACAGGGACCCACTTCCCTTGATCCCTCCACACTGCTTGCCTCATTCCTTCGTACACAAACTCTCCTGTCCTAAAATCCCCCTGGGATACTTTCTTAGTGTTAGTATTGTTCCATTTTTGACTTGTATCAGCTTCTCGTATGGCGGAGGCCGCTTCCCTTCGTACCTAGTAGTAAGTCCCAAGGTCAACGTTGCTCTTCATGCGTGAATTCCTCCTAATCATCAACGTCCGTAGACGGCAATGCCTATTTCTCCGGAATAACCGACTTCACCTCCCGAAGGTTAGGCTAAATGGTGTGCACAGCCGTTGCTTTGCTTGATTGAAGTGCGATGGGGCCAATATACATATCAGCAATTCATCTACCCATCCACAACTGGCTTTTTCCCTTCCAACCTGGTTTGATTCCTTCCATACAGGCTTAGGCTTCGGTCTGCCCCTTATTCGACTAAGACGATATCCTGCTGGAGGGCTACCGCTGTAATTCAATTTGTTGAATCTCAAACCTTTTACACAACTTTATGAAGGGGACGCTTACCAGTTGTGCCCCTTGACCGTAGACAATGATTCTTGGGAGAACCATATCTGTATAGATGTTGTCCATGCACGGAAATGGATCATCTCTTCCCTTATCTTGACCATCGTACTTGCCTCTACCCACTTGGTGAAGTAGTCAATGGGCCACATTACAAACTTAGCTCCTCCTCTGGCCGGAGTTAACGGACCAAGTATGTCCATTCCCCACTGATAGAAAGCCACGGCCAAGATGGATAGTCATGAAATGTTTTCCGGGAGTCTTTGGTATCGGAGTGAATCTGACATGAGTCACACTTATCTACCTACTTTTACGACTGCATGCATGGTGGGCCAATAATAACCTTGCCTCATTGCCTTCCTTACTACCGCTCTAGGACCCACATGCATTCCGCAAGATCCCATGTGAATTTCCCGAATGACATAATTTGCCTGAAGAGGTCCTACACATCGCAACATAGGAATCAAATACCCCTTTTTGAATAGGACTCCTGACTCTATTGTATATTGGCCTATCTTGGCACGCAGAGCTCGTGTCTCGTTGTTATCCGATGGTACTACGCCTTCCTCTAAGTACTTGATGATGGGAGTCATCCAGTTATCACCCTCCTCCTCTACTATAGTCTGTACTTCTAGGATCTCCGTTGACCGTTCATTCAGGACCTCGACCAATATCTCTTTGGTGAGGTGGTAGAACGGCACGGTAGCTAGCTTGCTCAATACATCGGCCTTCTGATTACTTCCTCTTGGTATGTTTTCGATGGAGAAGGTCTTAAACTCGAAGATGTACTTTCTAGCTTTGGCTAGGTATTTGATCATTGAACCGTTGCTAGCTTCATACGCTCCATTAATCTGACTGGCCACGAGCTTGGAATCTACCTTAACCTCTATACATAGGACATTCATCATTCGCGCTATACGTAGCCCAGCTAGGAGAGCCTCATATTCTGCCTCGTTATTAGTGCTGGCAAATGTTAACCGGAGGGCATAAGCATATTCCACTCCACTGGGTCCAGTTAAAACAAGACCGGCTCCTGAGCCTTTTGAACTGGCTGCCCCATCAGTGTAAAGGGTCCATGCCTCTGTGTCGTCTATCCCCGGAGAGATCTCCGGTCTCCGAAAATATTCATCTTCCCTTTCTCCCTCTGGGGCGTCCGAAAGGAAATCTGCTAGGACTTGACCTTTTACTGCATTCCGCGGTATGAAGGAGATTTTGTATGTTCCTATCTCCACTGCATATTTTGCTAGCTTCCCCGAAGCTTCTGTCCTACTAAGAATGTTTTTGATTGGCTGGTCCGTGATGACTTTTACCGGATGAGCTTCAAAATATCTCCTTAGCCTTCTGGTCATGTTAACCAATGAAAGAGCCAATTTCTCCAGTGGGGAATAGTTCCTCTCTGCTTCGTTGAGTGTTCTACTCACATACTGTACGGGACATTGCCTTCCATTCCGGTCTGTCAAGAGTACTGCGGAGACCGCCTCCCCAAAATTAAATCGAAAAGCAAACGCAAATGTGTAATATATTCCGTATAATTTACATAATTGAAAAAGAAACAATTATATAATTCATATGGTGAATTATATAATAAAGACCACAACCAAAAGAATAAGTCGCAATATATAATACTTTAAAAGTATTATATAAAAAACGTGAGAAATACTGGTAACAAATATAAAACGACACGTTTTAAAAAAATCACTAAACTATAATAATAAAAGAGCTTTGCAATAACGGTAAAACACACTTTTAAAGTTAACGAAATAAAATAAAGACGTTTTTAAAAGTTTTACAAAACTCTAATATTTAGTCTGTTAGTCTAGAATTAAAAAATAATAATTTATATTAGTATTTTTGTTTTCCTTGACTTTTTAGTAACATAGTTATCTCGTTTGAAAAGTATGGTTTTCGATTATCAATCGTGTTATTGTTTTATTACAATTTTTAGAAATCCTTAATTCCTATATCTCAGTTCTTTATCAGTTTTTAAAATAATAGAAATTTTCATAAAATACTAAGTAATAATTTATATAAATTTCGGCATTGACCTAGTCGTTTATAGACATTCCCATATTTTAAACAAAACTCATCGTTTTCCCTTAATCAATATATGTTGCAATTTATATCTGCGTGTTTTAAATTTATAACTAGACGAGATCAATCAAATAAATAAATCAAAATAAAAATAACAAAACCAAACACACCCCATTACGGGGCTGCTGTACCAAACACGCCCTTATGGGCTGTTAACAGCAAAACAAAACACCTTGGACGGGTTGCTTTTCGAAACCAAACAACCCCCTTTCGGCTGTTAAACCCACAACCAAACGCACCCTTATTGATTTAAAAAAAACCCAAACGCACCCTTGTAGTGACAAACCACATAAACAAACACACCTTTGTGGTGGTTTACACAGCCAAACACACCATTAGGTGTTAACTGCAGAACCAAACACCCCTTAGGCAGTTATACGCAAAAACAAACACCCCTTTGGGGCTAGTAAAACGCCAAAACAAAATCCTTTACTGGTTTATGAAAACCAAACACACCTTATAAATGTTTCCCTCCAAAACCAAAACAATAAAACAAAGTGGTGGTGGTGAGGGTGACTGCGGGATAGGTTGCAACGGCATGGTGATGTTGGTGGTTTCGGTGGTATGGCCGGCTGGGGAAGAATGGGGATTGACGAGGCAGTTGTGATGGCTGGAGATGTGGAAGTGGTGAGCTGCGCGATGATGGTGGCAGCGAGGTGTTTGTTGATGATGAGGGAGGCGTGACTGTAGGTGGTTTGTGGTGTGCGACGAGGTTGGATGATGGCTGTGGTGTGTGGATACGACGTAGTGGTTGTTGGTAAGGTGGGGATGGTGATGATGGCGTTTGGGGTTAGAGGTGTGGCGAGGTGATGGGAGATTAGCGGCGAGGGTGGCCGAGATGCCGGAGACGGCCCGGGAAACTGCTAGAAAAAAAGAGAGAGGAGAGGGATGTGGCTAGGTTATGATATAATGAAATGAAACCCTAATTAGTTTCTTATATATACTTAAAAGTTATAAAATAAAGTGTAAGGTGTTTAATACTTGAGGGGTGATGGTGTAAATATTACCACAAGGACCAAAAGTGTAAATTTTGTTAAATATTGATTCGGGACTCGTTTAGGCAAGTTAACGAATGATTTAAAACACGAAAGTTGCGCCTATAAGCGTTAAAAATAGTTTTCTCCCAACGAAAAATGATATTTACCCACCTTATTATTTTTATAAATACTTTTATAAAATATATTTAAAATGTTTATCAATTATTGGGTATCGCTTTTAAGCTTTGACCGTAAAATAAATTTTAACTTTAACCTTCGCGTTTTAAATAAACGATTTTGAATAAAATATTAAATAATTTATTAAATATTTTTATTTAATAAAAAGTGATAATTAAATATAAATTTAATTATTATTATGAGTCGAATCCGCAATGGTAATGCAGTTTTTCAAAATTTATTGGCGAGGCTAATTTAGTCATTTTTTTTGCTTGGTTTCCCCGGTGTCTCGGGTTAAAACCTGAAAAGTTGTCCGAAATGTCGTAATACATCAAATTGCTTTAGATCTAAGAGTGTCCGTGAAAACAGTAATTTAGCGGTCGTTATTGATCCGTCAATTTATTAGAATAACATATATCTTCATCATTTTCCAAGTCAAAAAAATTTTGAAAAATAAATATGAAAATGAGCAATAATAATAGTAATTATGATTTATTATTTAAATACAGTTTCAAAAAAAAAAATTACCACGGCTACCCGGTAATAATCGATTTTTTATTTGGACCGGTAAAAGGTCAAAAGTCAAAAAGTCAAGTCGGAACCAAAAAGTCAAAGGGTAAAATAGTAATTTAAAGTTTTCAAAAATTGCCGGGTGTGACAACAACTGACTGAGTCTACCCAAGGAACGAATAGGACACCTAGCGCCCCTAGGTCACCTAACCCTAAAATGGATGCAGCAGAGTCAAGTGCTCCAAAACGGTCTACTGTGATTCATTTTCGTCTTCCCTGAAGGAGAATCTCTACACGACTAACTCCACCAGCTCCAGTGCCAACAGTTGATAAATGCAGATGAAATGAATTTAACAAAAGATATACATAACAAGTAAGGTCCTTGTTGGGCACCAAAAGTCAGAGAAGAGCAAGAAGCAAGAGAAAATGTGGAAACAGGTCAAACAAGCAACTTGGCGTCTGATGAGATTGAAAAGAATGATGGAAGGATTCAATAATGTTATTGTGATGAAAAGTTATTACCCCCTAGGAATGATGAACCAAATATTTCCGCACAAAGGCTAGAGCCAGGAGTGAAAGGAAGACCAAGGTGGAGATCAACTAATGATAAGAGGAGGAAATTACAAATGTTGTCATAACCCTGATTAAAGTTAAATGACGAAGGAGGAAGAAATAACGGGATGTACGTGTTATGAATAAAAGCGAAAGGGCGAAAGGAAAGAATGAAGAGGAGTCTAAGGAGAGTACAACCATTTCCCCACACCAAAATAGATCTCCCTAGGATTACATACTGATCTCGAATCTTATATATTCGGATACTGAGAAACTCCAGGAATTGATTTGTGCTTATGACTAGAACTTCTCGAGTATATGGACGTACACAACAATGATGCTTCCGAGAGTTTGCAACCATCATGGGGGAAAATGGTGTACATCTGGGACTTAATTGACTTTGATGTTACCATATCCAACTTCCAGGGGGAAGTTTGTTAGCCCTAAAAATGCTTAGTATGGTTTGTGAAGTATTATGTAAACGTGAGAAGATCAGTTGCTGATTTCTCGCATGCACCCCCGAATGAATATTCACTAAGCCCTAATGACAAGAAGCAGTGGTCGCTTGTGTGGTTTGACTTCTACAAAATTCCGCTGTGCACTTTGATGACAAGTAGAAGATTGTTCAAGCTACATCAATGTTTCAGAATCTGCTTAAGATAGGGATGTTTAAGAAACTTCGACAAAAAGAAGTCTATGAAGAAATCTTGTTGAGACATGCTGCATGGATTGGGGGGAAGTTAATCCAACTCATGCATAATACAATGGTTCCTGGACAAGTAAAGACACTGAAGATCCAGGCTGGAATACAAGCTTTAAGTCGAGGAGAACTCAGAAGACAACTTCAGCTGTGGGTTCCAGAACAACAATATCAACTGTATCTTTCCATGAAAAACGATCCTCAGTTGCAGCAACAAGACATAGCAATATGGCTTGCACTTCAGATGAAGTTTGAGAATCTTCAGGTACCACAAACTACATGTAGACCTTCTGCCGTTCGCCCAAGAGATCAGGACGATCCTCATGATGATGCTCATCCTGAGGGGGAGAATCGTGCAAAGCGGCAGAAGACTTCTGAGTATGAAGCATATGTGTCTGGAGAGTCATCGTCTGGGCAGGTCAATGAAAATGAACAAGGTCCATCAACTTCAGGAAATCAAGAGCAAGAAGACGATTATGATTTTTGGACTGAGTCTTATGCTTCAGATGATGATGAAATACCAACGAAGCAAATGTCACAAGATATTATGGAAGAAGTATCACTGACAATTGATGAAGCAAAATTAAAGAAAATGGTTGATGAGATGTTGAGACAAAGATGTACTTCAGGAGATGAGCATCAATATCACATTGATCAGATGAAGAATTTCTTGAAAAGTGACATTGTTTGGGAAAGTAGAAAGGAAATCCTTGTTTCTCCGCATCCACGAAAGACCACACCTCTAGTTCAAAGTTGTCAGAGAGATCCTGAAGCTCCACCACTATCTCTTATAAATCAAGACCTTTTGTATCTGAAGAAAGGAAGTTCAGGGCCTGAGAAGATCGTATTGTCACTTCACAAGTTTCCTGCAATTATCTTTAATGATGATGATATCGAAGAACGAACTTCCAGATGGGTGAATAAGTGTGTTAAGAAATTTAATCCTTATGCTCGATATGGTGTTGAACATTGGAAGAATCCTCATGCAAAGATCTTCTACATAAGGAAACAAAAAGAGCCTGGAAAACCAAAGGAAGTGATTTATTCGAACTCAAAGATCATTCAAGTTATCAAGACATACTGGGAATTGGGTCATGAACACAAGTTTATCACAGAGATAGTTGCAAGAAGAGCTAATGAGTGCATTGTGTCGATTACCGAGCCTAATTACAAGAATCTCAATAAGAATGATATTGAGGACATGTATTTGCTGATTATGAATGGCAAGGTACCTGACTATGCAGAAACAGGGTTGCTATGGTCTTTATCAGTATTCATTAGAAGTTCAGTGATATGGGAAAGAGTGCATGATTTTCAACTTGGAATTGAAAGTTATCAACAAAAAGTTAATCTCACTGCACCAACAATATATTTTCCAGGAGTTGAAAAGCACAAAATGTTCTCCATCATCTATGAGCCTGTGCATGGAATCATATACAAGAATAGCAAAAAATAGAAAAGGGTGATGAGACATTCAAAGGTTCATAAGTTTTGTGATGCAACTCTAAACAGAGTTTTAGAAGGATTGAGGAGTTTCAATAATGATGTTAAGTATGGTTATATTCAAAGAGATCTCACCAATGATGAAGTTGAGTATCTGAAATTGTTTGAAGAAGAGATTGAAGTAAGATTGAAGTATCACAATCAAATGAGAAGATGGGAGATGTATGTGAATGGAAGACCACTTGGACCTCGAAGAGAACGCCCAGAATAATCGACCCTTAGGGGGAGATTGTTAGGTTCATAAAAAGTGTCGATTATGTGGTTTAGTTATATTTAGTTAATAGTCTTTATTTTGTTTAGAATAAAGTAGCTTGTAATAAGGTATATTATGCTAAAAGTAAGAAATAGCATAATTACCAAAGAATAAGGACTAGAAGTGAAACATTAGGAAAATAAAGGAAGGGAAGGCTCCTTCCTTCTCCTATAAATACCCCCTCTAATCATCATTAGAGGGTGATGCCTTGTAATAAACATTTTCCCTTTCCCTCCATTTTAATAACATTTGAAATTTGAATACTTGCCCTCCTCTACTATTCTCTACAAGCTTCCATGGTTGATTATGTATGATTCAAGATAAACAAGACCTAACAAGTGGTATCATACGCCATTAGAGAATTAGAGTGAGTCGATTTGTGAGTTTTTTACACATCCGAGAACCTCAAAATGAAATTCGATGAATTCGGTTGAAGTGTTTGAGCTTTCGAGTTGTGTGTTAGCAGCAATTTCGAGTATTTTGAGTGTTTTACTAAAATCAATGGCTATATTTTCCTATTTCCAATGGGGTATCTCTGGTTGTACCAGTAAACCAGATGGCTTCTGATAATTGTCCCTCATCCTTAAACACGTCAAGCACTTGCGGATACAGGTGATGATGTCTGCCTCCATGTCAGGCCATCGGTATAACTACCTAAGACTATGATATATCTCATCCGATCCAGGGTGGATGAAATAGTTAGATTTTTGTGTGACCCATGCATGACAAATTTTCTTAAGTCTCTACAGTGTGGTAACCAATCCCTACTCCTAATGCAGAGAGTTCTATTGAGACGAGTCTTAACATCAATGTCCATACATGAAGGTTCTCATCCTTTAACGTTCTCTTTCTGAGGTTTCTACTTCTGCCTTACGTATCTGTGGCTAGGTGTTGGAGATTACTGGTCATCGCTAGGCTCTCCCCTGAGAGCTTAGCTCGTTCCTTTTACGAACTGCTTTAGAGCATCTGCTACAGCGTTTGCTTTTTTGATCATAAAATGCATTAAGCATATGTTTATTCATACCTTTAAGTGATTAAATTTTCGAAATGAAAATTTACTACTAATTACTTGTGTGCGAATAATTTTTCATTAATCGTTTTTACATTTTGTGATTATCAAAACGTAGAGAGATCGAAAAATATTAATAACATTTTTAGACATTATTTATATCAACAATAAACCTTTTGAAACATTTTTAAACGTCCGTTTTACCCTCAATTAAAACTCGGACCAACAACTATATTTTTATAAATCACCTATGGACTTGACCATAAACCTGACCATAACGCCGCCATATTTTCCCATACTATCCAAAATTCTTTTACGCCAAAACCAATCAACCAAAACCACTATAATACTAGCCTGACCTCATCGCCATCTTTGTTGCAACTCACAAATCTCACATACTCTCAATCAAGAACAAATATATATCTGAAATCATCAAAAATATTTCTTAAAATAGTTATTCATTTTAATCATTTGAAAATCATAGCACAAACATATGGAGTCTTGAATCATAAATAAAAGTATGAATACATAACAACAATAACTATAACAAACGGTGATGGGATGCGGAGTGAGGACATTTTGAGAAATAACATCCCCAAAATAAAGGTCAACGAATGGGAGGAGCTCGTGGGAGAGCTTATGCGATAGGCGGTGGAATATTGCACTCAGTCGTTAGTTCAAGGATAAATCAAATCCATTAGCTCAAGAGTGCACAAGTCGATTAGCTTCACAAACAGTTAATGATCATAAGGATTTGTAATGGCAAAAGTAATAACTTAAGAATGAGATAAGGTAGTTCAAGTGAGGCCTTAAGATTCTGCTGAGTGGTAAGACACTATTGTGTTTCTAAATCTTTTTAATAGATTTCTGGTGATTATCGGGTTCGAGTTCATACTCATGTCATATCGGTAGTGTTCCAAAATCTTGAGAGTAAGCATTATTTCTCCAAATTCTAGGTCGTGTGTCGTATAGTTCTTCTCATGAACTTTCAGTTGGTAGAAGCTAGTCCTTAGGTTGGTTTTCGAGTAGATGCTACATCCTCGTAGTTGATCGAAAAGATCGTCTATACTAGGTAACGGGTAACGGTTACATTGTTAAATTTTTGATAATCCTTGTACATCCTGACGGATCCATTAGAGTTTTTGTCGGTACGAGAATTTTATAATTCATGTGATTCTATCTCACTAAAAGGTAAGTATATTGAATAAAATCTTCTAGTTCTATTGGTTATAATCCAATTAGAGTAATATGCTCATTACATTCTAGAACCTTACAATCCGTAATTTCCATGACTACAGAAAGCATGATTTGGTCTCTCGGCTAAGGGTGTGGTGTTTCTATATGCTAAGGTTGAAGAAAAGCTACTTAGTTATGACGCTTACGGATGCGAATACACGTGACTGACACGACTCATGAATACGCACACAAATTATTAATAAAACACGAGTACAATATAATCTCGTTAACAATGTAGAGGAAGGGAAGAAAATAGAGATGGAACGTAAGGGTAATTTGACAAAAATTTTAAGGTGACTACTCCCAGCATAACATGGTCCTTTCGGAATTATACATTGGTGATCAGGCTATGCATAATTTAGGAACTAACAATAAAATGCTCATTTCATCAAACTATTGTTATGTTAAAAAAAATCTTATACGGTATAAACGATATAGTTTAAAAGGTAGCAAAACAGTTCATGGTAATGAAAACAAGGTAGTTTATATAACTACACAAGATATTTTGTAAGATAACGGGAAATGTTTCATGAGGTGATAACAAAATAGTTTACGAGAAAGTTATGTGACGGTTTATAATGTAATGGTAACAAATGGTTTACGAGTTGACAACCCAACAGTTTATAAAGTGGCAACGTAATGGTTTATAAAAGACACGAAGTAGTTCATAAGATGATGACGACATAGTTCATAAATTGACAGCGAAATAGTTTATAAATGACAACGAAATAATTCATGAGGTGACAACGAAATAGTTTGTAAGATGACTGCAAAGTAATTTATAATAGGGTAGTAAAAGAGTTTATAATTAACCGTAAAATAGGTTATAAGATGGAAACGGGTTAGTTCATTAATTGATAGTCAGATAAGTTATGAGGTAATAGTAGGATAATTATAAAATGTTGACAAAACGGTTTATGAAATGATATCAAAATAGTTTATAAGGTGTTAAAATAAACAAGAAGCTATCAACAAACGGTTTGTAAACTGGTGGTAAAATAGTTCATAACGCGACAACTATGTTTTATAAGACGACACTAAAATAGTTCATGGGATACCATCAAGTTAGTTAATAACACTAAGACAGTTTACATAATAATAGTGAAATGGGTTGTAGGACGGTAACAGACTCAAGGAGTAGCTTACATACATTTACTAGAGAATTAAAGTGTAACTGACAAAATCGTCATGACATAAATTGAACAAAGGATTTAGGGAAATCCACACAATACACGAAATTCATAGGAAAGTACTAGTGCAAAACTCTTAGAGATTACAGTCTAAGTCTACTTAGGTTTCACTAGATAAGGAAAAATCTCTCCTTAAACATTCGCGTTATCTTTGACGGCATTAGAGTTCCTGTGAGCTTTAACCTCCTAAATACGGTTCCCACGGTTCAGATTTCTAATTTGCCACTTTGGCCTCTAAGTTGAATATCAAAACGGGTGTCCTATAATTCCTACTCACATGGCCAACACTCTTGTAGTTATTGCACTTCATAGTGCCATTGGTCTAAAGTGTGGTGCTATACTTACGTTTGTTGTGGATGGGAAATTTTGCTACTTATGCGTTCTTGTAATTTGGTTTAGCAATGTAAGCTCGCATGGCCTTTTGTCATTTATTTTGTTGTTGGCATTCCTTACTACCTTGGTTTCCTAACGTACGACCTAATCCATTTAGTCGCGAGCCAAGTGGATTCTTTCCTCATAAACAGTAATAGCTTCGATAGCATTAGCAATTCGTTGGGTTACATTACACTTGATCCTCGTGGAACTCATTCCTTGTCTTGTCGTCAGTATTTACTTCAAAATTAAACGGGTTAAGGAAATGAAATAAGTCAAATTTCAAAAGTCATGTTTCTAAAATGGGATGTTATGAGGGGATGGGTTAAAGTTGTGTACGAATTAATCGGCATGCTCCTAGAAGTTACGAGAAGTAAGAGAAATTAAGACGTAACGAGATGACGTAAATGTTTCAATAGTATGAGACGGGTGTTCAAAGTCATCTTCAGAGTTGAATAGTAGGATAGCTAGTAGGGTCGGCAGACTGCGATAATTTTTAAAGTTATGCAAAAACGATATAATGTAAAGTCGTGAAGAGTTTTAAAGATCATCATAATTATTCATGGTGTTTTAGAAGTAAACGAGACCATTGTGTCACTCATAATGTATTAGAGAAGTTTAGAGACCATTGTGTTACTCATAATGTCTTAGAAAAGAATTTAGTAATTATATAGACAACTTTTATATAAACAAGTGGGTAAATATACGTAACGTAAACGTAAACCGCAGATAAAAGATAAGCGCAGAGAAAAGATAAATGCAAGACAAACATAAGCTCGTAGCAAAATAGAGCTCAAGGTCAAAACTAAAAGCAAAGCAACATAGATGCAGGGAACGATAAACTCAGGGTATAGATAAACCCATATCATAGCAGGCTTAAGGCAGAATGATACTCACGTATATGCCATAGCAAAAGCACGTATAAGGCACACATAAAAGCATGTAAGGATCACATACTGGTTATAGACCAGACCTAGATATTCTACCAGATAATCTATCACCTTAGCTCTGGATAACAATCTATCACACCCCCAAACGGGGCCTGGACAGAATACGTGTCCGAGGGATGACGTCATAATATACATCACACAAAGCATGAGAGAACGACCAATAATGGATGTTTTAAAGATCATAACTCGTTGCATTGTTTAAAAATAGATAAGTTTTACAAGATTTAAAAGAAATTAAACATTTATGGAAGCGTAAGTAATTGTATCGGAAGCATAATTTGGTTTTCAAAAGACAACGAGTATGAATGATAAATAAAGTCTTGATAAATGGTATCATATTGCACGTAGACTCCACATAGCACGTTAAAGAAGTCCAAAGCTAATCACCTGAGAAAAACATGCTAAAACGGTCAACATGAAGTTGAGTGAATTCATGGGTTTAAGTAAAACATTTATAAGGATCAAAAACGTTTAGTGAATACAGCTTCACCCAAAGTATTATGAAAATATGTTTAGCAATTTGAAACGTTAAAACAAAGTAGTGTGGACCACAAGGTTTTAAAATGTATGTGACAATCTTATCAATTTACGATTTCACATACAAAGCACATGAGACTATTATAACAAATACAATATCACATGAAAAATATTTACTGTTGCGCTAAGCTCATGACACCAAAGCTCAATTCGATGCAGCATATTATATGCAAAACAAGAAATTAACTGCCCTAGAGGTATCTGACCAAGATCACCTAGTGAAATCCGACATGGAATATATCCGTTTATTGGGAGCCTCATGGGTAGTGAGTGCTACTCACCCGGATAGGGATAATTAGTCCTGATAGATCTATTTACAACATTCGCGCTTACTTAACCAGTCCATCGATTAAGCAATTGACGGTTCATGATAGTTCAAGCATTAGTGGTCTATTCGCAACTTAGGCAACACGTAAACAGGGAAAGTAGATCAAGATACTTGTGTCCATAGTAAAATCAACCATGTATTTCCAAAAGAAATGCTTTAAGAAATTGCATCCATAAGTAAAACAAAGTGTGATATCAATCATGTAACCGAGTTTGCAAACGAACATTTATAAAAGTTTGAAATCATTAGAGTAAACAAGTTTGTAAACGAGCATGTTCTCACCCTAAAAGTTATAAGGTAAATATAAAACAAGTAAAACGTGGGGCTATGAACTCACCTCGATGTTGCAGACAATTAGCAGAAATGCAAATAATAAGCACAATACAAACGAAAAACAGAACGGCTCGACCAGAAGATGCAGCTTAACTTAACGGCTAAGTTCCACTAGTTTAGGATGATGAATTGGGGTTTTCCGATGGATGAGTACATCAACGCGACACGTTGATAAAGGATTTAGGTTTCAAGTTGTAAGAGTTTGGTGGTTGGTTAAATAAAATAAACCGAAAGGTAAAAGTAAAGTATGTAATATATTCCGTATATATTACATATGAAAGACAAGAATAATATATAATACGTGGCGAGTATTATATATAAGAAAAAGGAAGACGAGAAAGATAAATATCCGAAGTATATAATATTTCGCAAGTATTGTATAAGAAACGTAAGAAAAATAATTGTAACAATATAATTCGACACGTGTTTGATAATCACCAAATAAATTAATAAAGAGTTCTTGCATAAAAGTAGACAAGCGTTTTAAAGTTATGAATTGAGTAAACGATGTTTTTAAAGTTTCTACAAAAAATTATGGTTTATCTTTTAGTAGGGATTTATAAAATAATATTTTATAAATTAGTATTTCGTATCCTTTTTAGCAAAAAGGGTTGTCTCATTTGTAAAAGTGTAGTTTTCATTTGTCGTCGAGTTATTGTATAATTACAAATTAAAATTCTTAAGACTACATCTTGTTCTTTTATCGGTTTTCTAAAATAATAGAAATTTTAGTGAAAAATACTAAGTATAGAAATTTTTAGAAATTTCAACATGACCTATTCGTTTATACAAACGTTTTCCCATTTTACAAACTCAACGTTTTTCCCTTAATCAATAAATGTTGCAATTATACGTGCGTTTCAAGATACGTATATTTAGATTAGATCAAATAAGAACAAAATAAATAACCAACACGCTAAAGGTTGCCAAACCAAACACGCCCCTTATTAGGGGCTTGCGGTCCCAAACGCACCTTTGGCGGTGGTTTAACAGCAAAACCAAACGCTCATGTTTTGGGTCGTTACTGTCCAAACAAACGCACCTATTGCGCCGGGGGGGGGGGGGGGGGGGGGGGGTGCGGGGGGGGGGTGGGGGGGGGGAGGGGGGGGGTGGGGGTGGGGGGGCGGTTGGGGGGGTGGACGGGGGGGGGGGATGTTAAACAACCAACAAACGCACCCTTAGTGCTGTTAGAACAAGCCAACAAACGCACCCTTAAGTGCTGATAATCACAGAAACAAACACCCCTTTCGGGGCTGATAAACGCCAAAAAAACACCCTCGAAACTAAATCAAGCAAAAGAAAAAGAAATAAACTCAAACAAACTATACCACACTAAATTATTTATTAGTTTTTAAAAAAATGTAACCAATCCAAACTTAAAAAAAAGGGTGAAGGTGGTGTGGTAGATCTATGGTGGGGGTGGCGTCGGTGGATGTGGTGACTGCGTGGAGGTGGTGACGAGGTGGTGGCAGCAGTGGGGTGGCGAGGATGGTAATATGGCAGCGGGGGTGACGAGATGATGTTGATGGCGACTGTGACGATGGGGTAATGTGGATGACGATGGTGGTGCGTGGTGTGATAGGGTGGCGGCTGTAGTGATGGTGTGGTGGCAGCGGTTGCTGCCTCAGTTGAAGGTGGAGAAGGAGGTGACGAGGATGGTGAGGAGGTGGCTGTGGTGGTGGCGATGGCGGCTGTTGGATGATGGCAGTCGTGGTGGTCACGTGTTGATGATGGTGTTGGTTACGAAGTGATGGATGTGGCGGTGAGGTTGGTTTCGGATGGTGTACGGCTATGACGATAGGGTGAAGGTGGTGGCGTGACAGTGGTGTTTCGATGGTGGTTTAGGCGGTGGTGTAGTGGCCGAAAGTGGCCAGAATCTGGCTAGATAATGGGTGACGGTGCCGGATATTTAAGAGAGGGAGGAGGAGTGTAGTGTGTGTGTTAGGGTTATGATAAAAATGAAGGAAACCTTAGATGGTTATGTATTTATACCCCAAAGTTTAAAATAAATGTGGCAAGTCTCATAATAGTCTAGGGTCTGAACTGTTGTATAAATTAATACTTGAGGACTAAGTGTTAATTCTTTTATAAATTATTAGTTCGGGACTCGTTTGGGCTAGTTAACGGGTGATTTAAAACACGAAAGTTGCGCCATTGTTTTCCAAATAAGTTTTCCTACGAAAATGATTATTTACATGACTATTATTTAATAAATGTTTTATAAAATTTATTTCAAAGTTTATTATTTATTTGCGTGGTCATCGGGTATCACGGGTAAGCTTGGTCTGTAAAATAAAACTTTAATTAAATATTCGCATTTTTAACCAAAACGCTTATTTGGAATAAAATGTTAAATAATTTTTAATTTTTTTATTAAATAAATTTTTATAATTAAATATAATTTAATTATTTTCGGCGTCGGTACGTGTTGTAAGCGTTTTTCATAATTTGCGAGATATCTTCTCGTTTGTAAGTCAAATAAATTTGTAAATGAGAGATAAGTAATAACAAATATGATTTATTATTTAAATATGTTTCAAAAATTTACCGGCTACGCGGTAATCGTTTTTATATGACAGTAAAAGGTCAAAAGGTTAAAAAGTCAAGTCGGACTCAAAAAGTCAAAGGGTAAAATAGTAATTTAAAGTTCTGAAAATTGCCGGTTGTGACAGATAGTGGCCGGTCATGGGCCTCATAAGAGGTTTTCCATGGGCCTTTAGCCCGTCAGCTTTCTATCTTAACCATTCGACTTACTACGAGCTACGACTAACTATATTGGAAGTGACCGATACTTTTTGTGTTTCTAACAGAGTGGATTCGAGTCGGATCGAATAATCTTGGTAATGAGGAGATGATACGTAAAAGTGTTGTGTAATCGTTTGTAGCATAGAACATCATAGAAAAATCTTACTATATTATTTATTGCATTATCCTTTCTTTGGTATGATTTGTATAACTTATTTCAATGTCCCCGAGTCGTAGGGACGATAAAGAGAAGGAAGCTTGCTGGTTTTGTGTCTAGTGAGAATGCATAATGGTCTCACGAGTCGTTCACGAGGCGGTCATATTCAAGAAAAATGCAAATTATATTGTGTATATGCGAATAATTTGATTTGAGATCACGTAATTGTTTTTTTGGTTTTAGAACATTTATGATTAATGCTTTTGCAAACTAGGTATCTAACGTATTAAAAAGTTTGGCATATATATTTACTAAACTTTTTATTATCATCTTTTATATTTGTGATTTTGCAAAAAGGATTATTTATCATTTACATCGACTAGGTGCTTTTTGTTAATACATATTTGTAATTAGATTTTCTCGTTCTTTATAATTAAAAGTCTAGAAATTTATGTGTCATTAAAAGTATGAGCCGTTACAAGTAATGCTTTTATTGCTTATTATAATCCTTTTTGTAACATCCCATTTATCATCATGTAACCTCAAAACTTGTAACGGTTATTCTTAACTACTTTATGATGTATTTAGGAGTTTCTATAAAAAGAAGTCTTAAAAAAATTAAGACAAAAAACATTACTTAAGAAGGAAATTAACAAATTATTATAGATTTGTTTTACTTTTGCTATGTAATCAATACATACACATATAATGAAAAGTCTAGAAATTTATGTGTCATTTAAAGTATGGGTCGTTACAAGTAATGCTTTCATTTCTTATTATAATCCTTTTTGTAACATCACATCTATCATCATGTAAACTTAAAACTAAACTTGTAACGGTTATATTAGTGATAAATAAGTGATTTAATGGGAAAAACTGTGTAAGCACCATATCAATATTTGTAACTTATAAAACTAAAAAAATGTTATTGATATACATTAAAATATCAGTTAAAATATCTTAATATAAAAAACTCATGGTTTATGAAAGAATCAAAAAGGTACAACACAAACTAATTTTACTTCACACACAATAGATTCAGTCATCCAAGATTCTTCTGGCCTTTGAACCTCGGCCAGTCCCTCGCCAGAAAATTTAATTATACATGAACTCATCGCCGCAATAAGCGGATACCCGTCTATTTTAACTTATGTTTCAAAAATGCTACTTATGTTCCCTTCTTTCGTTTGGACATTAGTTTATTTGGATATAAAATACTTTGCATTGTTATTGCTTAAAGTTATTTTAGTTTAAATTATCATTCATTTATACTGTTATTGTTAAAAAAATGTTTAACCGAATAATATTTGCTCGTCGCAAAATATAGTCACATGCTACCCGTCGTCGCATTGTGCGAATACTCGCTAGTTAAGTATCATGATTACATATCTGAAATTCCTACTCATATATAGCTTTTAACCACATGTATAAGTTTGTTTTTCTATGATGTTAAAATTAGTCTTAATATTTGTTTAAGGGGTTAAGTTTGCTTAATTATAGTTTTAGTTAAATAAGGATGTTGATTTGCATGGTTGCATGTATAATGTTTGTCTTTCATTTTCCTCCCCCCCTCCCCCTTCCTCATTCTCTATAGATAGAGGTGAAGGGGGAAGGGTTCATTGTACCGTGTTGAAAAATCTCTACCGTTACTTTCTGTAGATAAGTGTTTGATACGCTCCGAATACGTTATATATATATAATATAATATATAAGTATATAAGGATTATATCAAATAATAGTATAGTAAGTATTTTCCGTCGGGTCTTAGAAGCGAACTTTTAACCAAAGTAATCTCAAAAACCTCCCGGGTCGTTTTCCCTCGACGAAGCGTGAATTAAAAATCGGTTAAGTCCGTGATCGCGCGTTTTGAATAGTTTCAAAACATTTTTGATTTAGGTTTTCTAAATCCTACTAAATATAAATGACAAGTAGATAAATGCACGAAAACAAGTAAACAAGAAATGAAAATTAAACATGTAAGCATTAAACGCGACAATTAAAACCTAAATTAAACCCTAAATGATTTTTTAAACTTTTTCTAATCCTAATTAACTAGATAATAAGTATATAAGGTCTAAATTAACTAAAAAGATAAGACCAAAGAAAAATAGACAAAAAGCGAAGGTGATTAGGCTGGAAAAACACTAATAACTGTTGATCGTGATTCAAACCCATGTTCTTTTAACAAAAATAAAATTTTGAATTTTTAACCCTAAAAAAACAAAATCTATTTTCCTAGGTTATATGTTAAAAGAAAATTTTCTAAAATTATTCTACTTTTTTTGAACTTTCTTTTTATTTTATTTATTATGATTTAAAACAGTTTTAATGAAAATTTATTATTAAAAATAGTAAACACAATTTATAAAAAATCTAAGAAAAATCTGAAAAATACTTTGAGTAATAAGGAATTTAAGAAAAATAAAAACGGGGTTACCAGCTTATTGAATAAGCTGGTAATAAGCTAAAAAGGGTTGAAAAGGAAAAATGAAAAAAATGGTTAAAAGATTAACCAACGCACCCTAAGACAGAATAGTCCCAGGCGCAGTTGGTTAAGTGTGTGTGTGTGAGGTGTTATAAAAGGTGAGGAGGGTAGAGGTCGTGGGTTCGAGCCCTGCTCACCCACGATTTCCCCTCTTCCCTTTTTAATTTCTTTTTGCAAAAACTTTAAAAAGCAAAGTTATAAAACAACTTATAAGGAACATTTTTTATAAAAGAAACTTTTTGTGATAATTATTATAAGCTAGAAAACAGTCCTTATATGGTGACAGAACACAACTTGTTAGTTTGGCTTTTTTAAATCAAAAACTAAGTAACAAAGAAGCTAAAAATAAGCTCATGCCTTAAGAACAAATAAGGCTTAATATTACCCTAAGCTAACTTAATAAGCAAGTTTGAGCTAGAAACAGCAAAAGATTGAGCCAGAAGCTAAAAATCATATTTAAGACATATACAAAATCAAAAAGACCAAACAACAAATTTTGAGCTTATTTTTAATGCTAAACATAATGGATATCATCTAATGGACAGAGAGCTTATATCATTTAGAAAGACCATCCTACAAACTCTTAAAACTGTATTTGAAAAGTAATTTGAAATCTAATAAGCTTGTAAAGTACTATTTGAAAATGGTATTGCGACAGAATTCAAATATTTTGGTTTTTTTTAAACCTTTTTATGAAAAAGACAATTAACAACTTGTGAGAATAAAACACAGTGTTGTCACGTAAAAAGCTTTTTATGCTAAAATAAGTCCTAATCTATCTAGAATGGCCTAAAATCTATTTGTATACTAAATTTCAAAAGCTAATATTAACTCTAACTAGCTTAAATTAAATCTCAAAACATTGGCTTTTTGGTGTTTTTTCTTATATGTTGCATTTGTCACTTAGATGTCCAAATACTCAAAACAACTGTGAGGTTTTAATTTCTTTGTTTCTACACCTTCTATAAACCAAAATAAGAGTCTTTTAAATAATGAAAACAGCTAGAACTATCTTAAGCTAAAAAAATGCTTATAAAACTGAATTTAGGCTAACAGATGCTAACAAATTTTATCAAAACTTTAAATTAACCTACAAAGACCTTAGATCTAAACCTTATATCCTTCAAAATTTTGTTCCAAATCAAACTAATAGAACCATAAGGCTCTTGAGCACGTACAACTCAAGTTAGTACTTGCCTTGACCCAAACACTCCTTTAATCATTTGAATTCATTTTTAAAGCTTATAATGTTGAAAAGATAAGGCTCCTCAAATACCAAATACCAAAATTTTGACAGCTTTTTAAAACAGAAAACTAATGAACACATTTGACAAATCAATTAAGCTTGAACAATAAACAAAACAGATTATGCTAATTGAAATAGTTTTTAAGCAAAATTTTAAGCATTAAACTGGAAAAAAAAAAAACTAAGATCCAAATAAGCACAATCAAAAACAAAAAAAAGGGGGGGGGGGGAAGTGGGGGGATAATCAAAACAATAAACAAGTGATACTAAGCCATATAGAAACATAAAAACAAGCATTTGAATGAGCAGTAATAAGCTAATTGCATCAAATTAAGCAAAACTTTATAAAAAATGGTAATAATGTGTAAACTTACAAGTGGTACATAGAACTTGATGAAGACCTAACTCTAACCTACCACCCTAGGTCCAATTTGGACAGGTTATTAAACCCATTCCAAACAGATTCAGAGGCTTATTAACAGCTTGTTTCACCTATTCCCTTACTAAAAACCAAATTAACTTCCAAAACTTTTTTATTTCAAGCAAATAAGCTCAGTCAAGCTTTTTATAAACTTGATTGAGTATAAGTGTGTTTATGGGGAGCTTATAGCTAGCTTATTTAACCCTTTATTTTAAAGCAATATTTAAAGGCATATAAAGTAGATTGCAGGCGTAACATATACAATTTAAACTGAAACTTGAATTTTATTAAACAAACTTGATTCTAAATTGCTTTATAAAAGGAAATACAATTAATTGAAGGACAATAAGTTGAAATAAGCTAAAAATAAGAACTATACTACTCCTAAAGCTACTCCTACTCCTAGATGATCTTAACTGTGTGAGGAGATCCCCTTTTATAGCCTTGAGATGAACCTTCTAGGACCTTGAGGAGCGTCTAAGATCTCTAATCCTGGCCCTTCAAGTTTGCTTTTGCTCCTCCAAGCATCTATTTTTTCCATCCGTTGGGATTGCGAATTCATGTCAACTGTCTCAGCCAATCTTTGATGTTTGGATTGCCAACGGTGGCAGTCCCTTTAACGTCAGGTATGACGTATTGGCTTCTAGAAGAGGTACGTTCCACTTTAAGTAGGGGTGAATTGGCTTGTTCGTTGTGTGCAGGGTAAAAGGAAGGGAAGGGGACGTGTGAACGTGTATTCACCTGCCCTTTTTTTCTTTTATAAGATTGTGTTGACCCGGGGGAAATGAGGCGTTGACTTGGGCTTAGGATTTTCTAAAAGGGTTGTGGGCCGTGGTGGGGATTGTCTTTCGGCTCAGTGGTTTAAATGGGGTAAGGGTAATGGTTATTTATAAGGACTAACGACGTTAGTACCTTAGGTGGTTGAAGACTAACGGTGTTATTCATTTTTTAGAGCTTTTGGTGAAAATGAATTTAAACAATAAGGGTTTTCTTTGTATTTTAAAGGGTTTTTTATTTTTGTGGGGTTGACCCTAGGGTTGACCTTTTGAACTTTTGTTGACATTTGTTGGGAAATTCCCGGACTCTTGTTGCACTCTTTCCTTTCCTTTCGTGTTTGGCTTTGTCCGTTTTTGCTTTGATTTTGTCCATTTATTTAATATCTGTACCTGCACATACACATACACAAAAACAAGCATATATTTGCCATTTTTACATGTTCTTTTGGTTTCCTTTTTGGTTCGTTTTACAAGGTAAAAGGTATGTGTAAAATAGCATATACCAGTGTTCATTGGTGTATTGTTGGGATTCCTCTTTAGCACTATGATAAGTCATAAGTATGATTTGTTTACCTTATTCTTTCATGTGTAAACCTACGTGTCAAACAATATACAGGAATTATGTTCAAAAAAACAAATTTATTGTGTAGAGTATCGTGCGTGATTTGGAGCATAGTAGACCATGCAAGCGTGGCGCAAGACTACTACTTGAATCTTGATTGATGATGACGTTTTTATACGTGTAACAGGCTCCAGGCCTGGATTAATAAAATATATTGGACAAAGCCCAACATGGACATAGCAAAGCCAAATAGGACCAAAACTATTGCCCAGACCAATTTGGATACGATCCGGAAGTAACAAGACGGACGGAGGGTTTCCATAGGACGCTTTCGCAAGTCATGCGAAAGCTGATAGACTCAATCCCAAATCCGGAAAGAAGACGATTTTAATGCTGATCTTGCACCAACAAGCGGGTCCCCACTTCGGCCAACTAACAGAAATGGAGAAATATTAGGCAAAAACTTTTTATTTGGACTCACCTATAAAAAGGGGGGGGTTCTCTGACACCCCACGGGTATGATTTTCTGGCACTTTTCATCACACACATTTCTCTGACTTTCTATGACAAATATCGTTTACTTACTCTTACGCCGGAGTCCAATCGCGAGGTCCGTGCCTATAGTAAAACTAACGGTTTACCTTTTGTTGTGTAGGGAATCATCTCATTACTTGATTTAGTACAAGATCTCATCCTTGGCCTGGTCCAGTCACTCCCCGGATCTATCTACTTACCCCATTACGTATTCTGTACTAACAAGTTGGCGTCATCCGTGGGACCAGAATACAACTGCGTTCTACAAAAATACTCACCATGAGCAATCATGAATGAACCACTCCTAGCCAACCCACGTCTGCTGTGCGGAACACGGTTGGGAAAGGAAAGGAGCCAACTACACAAGATCAAGGTGGGGCCCGACGTCCAGAGCAGCTCCTCCGAGAATATTGCGACAAAAATTACAATCAGCTGCTGCAATCATGGCAGAGAAGTTTAACCGGGAGAAAGAAAAAAGTGAAAAGCTAAAGGAACTAAAATCCCGGCTTAACTTTGAGGGGTGTTCAGGAACATCACGGTACTCCGAGTAAAAAATGAATGACACTAAGGAACATGAAAAAAGGCACAGATCTAGGCGTTCCCGTAGCCCAAGAACTAGTGTATTCTTAAGAATAAGACGTGAGCAGTCAAGATCACCAAGGCAGGGATCGAAAGAAGGGGGCGTGTTTAAAAGGCTAGGAAGTAGGGGGAAGAGTGTGTCCGCACGCTCAGACAGCTACAGCCGGAACTCCCATCAAAATACATGAAATTCTATCAGAATAGTGAGAGATAGCGAAGGCGAGCACTAATGATGTCAAGATCAAAGAAGAAGAAATCGTATAGGGAAGAGGATGACTTGTCCCAGCCATGGGTATGTGAGGGAAGTAGATCCTTTCACACCAAGAATCTGTTACTTTGACTTCCCAAAATCAGAATGCCCAGCCATATCAAGGTACATATGACGGTAGCGAAGTTCGGAGGATCATTATGACAAATCTTCCTGGCAGCAGTAAAACGAAACGTTGGGCCATGCCAAACTTAGTGCCACATGTTTAACTTACGTTGAAGGGAATCGTTGAGAAGTTGGTTAGATGAACCTTCGTTTCTGAATCAATAGATATGTTAAGATGATCTGAAGAAAGAATTATTTTTGGAAATATTTATCTCCAACAAAAGAAATGTATTAAAGTGTCCATGTAGGAAATCCATAACATCAAACTGCCGGTGAGGAGAGATGTCTACGGAAGATTTCGTGAATAGATATAAAACTGGAAAGCATGGTTGTCATGGGGCTCCAGAATGCATGTGAATTCCGGATTCGTGCATGGATTTACAAACCCTGAGCTTATCAAGGTCTCATGACAAAAATCATGAAAAGTTGATGAAATGATGAGAGTTACCACATATTTCCTTAGGGGGGAGGTGGCAGCCTCAAATCACGAACGGAAGAAAAAGTTTCCACCATGGAAACAACATGAAGGCAGCCAAAAGCAAAATTTCAAAAAAGGAGGTTTCCAGAACCAACAAAGGTCAGAAAGGAAGCATGATCGGTTTTCCTTACTCACAAAAACCCCCAAAGAAATTTTTGCTTTAAACAAAGGAGAATTCAAAGCTCCGCCACCAATGACAACCCCGGTTGAGAAACGGAACCATGTAAAATTCTGCGAGTTTCATGGTGAAGTAGGGCATAACACATACGAATGTATGCACCTAAAGAATCAGATTGAGGAAATGCTAAAAGCAGGAAAGCTGTCACATTTGATTAAAGAACTAAAACAAAACAACGGAAAGGAACAGCCTAAGGTGGCAAAGAAAGGAGAAACTTTCGGGAAGGATAAAGCGTTAGCTATCGTAATGGTCCAACCCTAGGAAAGGGTGGCTAGACAAAAGATTACACAGAGTTTCTCTCCTAATCCAGAAGTATTGTTTCCACCCCTAGGGGAAGATGAAGGAACGTAAGGCCCGCTGATCATAGAGGCAGAAATAGGAGGCCACTATGTGCACCGTATGTATGTGGACGGCGGATCAGCCTCAAAAATTTTGTATGAGCACTGCTTTAGCCGACTCCGTCCAAAAATTAAAAAACAATTAATACCAGCCACTACCCCTTTGATTGGGTTCAGTGGTGAAATAATATGGCCAATAGAGCAAATACAATTGTTGGTCAAAATTGGAGATGAAAAACACTTTGCTTTAGCCTGGATGAATTTCATGGTTGTAAGATCATCGTCTCCGTAGAATGGAATTATTGGAAGACCAGGAGTCAGAAAATTGCAAGCAGTTCCGTCAACAGCTCACGGAATGCTAAAGATCCTGGTGGAAGGAGGAGTGCTTACCCTAAAGAGTAGCAAGTAGGTTCTGCTGGAATACGTGATGGTCTCCGGACCTGAAGGAGCCCCATCAGCTACCAAGCCAATAATAGAAGAAAGAATCAAAGTAGCAATAAACCTGGAATATCTGGAACAAACAGTAATGATTGGTTCGACCCTTACCGAAGAAGGCCGAAATAAGTTGTGTGGACTACTCCAGCGTAACTTGGACATTTTTTCTTAGAAGCCTGCGGATATGACTGGCGTCCCAAGACACATTGTGGAGTGGTATGTGCTTAATTACACATACCATTTTCTATTAAAAACGGACTTAAATGACTAAAAACGTACAAAAAATACACTATATTTGTGTGTTTTGCATCTATATTGTGCAGGTAACGGATACTCAAGAAAAAGACAAAAACTAAGCCAAAAACGACAAAACCGAGCACGGAATGGAAAAGACCGGAAAAGACAAAGTCAATCGAAGCCAAAAGTCCAAAAGTCAAAGTCAAACCCGAGGCCGGAATGTGAAAAAATATTTAATGGGCCAACCCGCACCCATCTAATGGGCCGGGTCAGCCCATTAATGTTTTGTGTACAAGATTTAAATAATAAGGGGTCCAATACCCCTTATTACTCAACTCGGCCCAATCCAGCCCAAACATAAACCCAATCCAGTTAAACACTTAACAGCCCATCAATGGCTGTTAGTGTACCAGTTATCCAACAAGGACCATGCATGTAATACAAGTTATATCCTTGAGGGGGCAGTCTTGCCAAGTTCCCAAACATTTCATCACTACAAGGACGAAGTGTGTGATACACACACACAATTTGAGGGACTCACTTTGCCATCTTCCCAAACCTCCACCCTTATAACTCCTTACCCAGTCAAACATCCTTTCCCGCCATTTGAAACCCAGAACCACTCACATGTGTTCCCTCCCCTCTTTACCCTGGAACTCCCCAAAAACCACCATGGACAAAGCCCTCATCCTTACCCCACTAATACCCCAGCCCAAGGACCCCTGCCATGTTGGCAATCCTACTAATTTCAAGGGAAATCCTACGGTTGAGTTGACCTCATGGAAGCACAAATGGATTTCGAAGGCCAAGATTGATTTTGATGTTTACACTCACACAAGAAACACAATAGCATTTCTGTCTCAGAGAAGAAACACAAGCAATGAAGCTCAGCTGCCTATAAAAAGAGACAGAGAGGACCTAGAGAGGGGGAGAGAATTTTAATTTTAATCTTTAATGTTTTTATGTTCTGTTATTTTACCTTTAATGTCTTGTAACTCTTTATGTTTTGAATAAAATTTAAGTCTTATGCAAAAATTGTGAAATTTCTTATGTAACTGCTTATTTACATTCAGCTTAATCCAGTGCTTATTTTTGACTTAATTGTGCTTGTTGAGTCTTGACTATGCTTATCTATTTTAGTTTGATGCATATTTCCATCTGCTTTAGCCTTAAAATGCAAAAACCATTTTTAAGGGAGTGTTTGGGTCAAGGGTTGAAAACGGGTCAAAAGTGGTGATAAACTACTTTGGCTCTTTTTGCCAAATTCAACATTCTATATTAAGTTAGCTAAGCAAGTTTTCTAAGTTTCTAAAAGTTAAAATTCAGTTTTGAGTTGTTTTCTATCAAATGTATAATTTGAGGTTTTGATTTATGCTTAAACTGCCTTATTTTGATTTGTGCTTTAAAAGTTGTTTTTAAGAGTTGGATTAACTACAATTTGAGTTAAGTATGCAGTAGGCATGTTGCTTTTAAATGTCCATTAGTATAGATCATGTGGTATGATCATGTCCTAGTTTTCCTTGCTTTTTAATTGTCCTAAATTCAGCAGCTTATTCACATGAGCTCCCCTTAGATTTAAGCTTTGTGATTCCTTGCATAAGCTCATTAGGCATCTTCCTAAATCTGTCTCAACTTATTTTCCTTTTTGGAGTTCCTTTTCTAGCTTAAAAACAAGGCTGAAATAAGCCTTTGTCTTTTCAAAAAGCCATAGGATCAGCAGCTGCTGAGTATTCAGCCAATTTCTTTTGCCTTTTTCTTAGTTAAGCTTTATTTCAAACCTTATTTTCTTTGATGCTTATTGTAGTTTAGAAGCTAGTAATTAAGCTAGTATAAGCCCCTTAGCCTTTAGATTTCATTTGTCAGCTTAAAGCTAAGCTTGAAAAGCCATTCTTAGGCTGTTTGGCTTAATGTTTTCCCCTGGTGCTAGCCCCTCTTTTTAAGCCCTTTTATTAGCTTATTTGCTTTCCTAACCCTTAGTTTATTTTGCATTCCTAGGAAGGCCATAAGCTTATTTATAAGCCCCTATAAGCTTAAGCTTTGAAGACTCCTTTAGATGCTTAAAATTAAGCCCCAAAAAGAGCCCTTAGGACTGTTTGTATGCTGACTTTTGGCCGTTGAGCTTATTTGCTTATTTAGGCTTTCTAGCTGTTCTTCTTTGCTTAATTGTAGTTATATTTGCTTATTAGGTGCTAGTTTTTTGTCTCAAGTTTGGTATATTGGGTTTACTTCATCAGTGGTTACTTCAAATAGCCTACAAAACGGTTGGTAAAATGATAGCCAGAGAGAGGGTATGAGTAGAGATTTGATCAGCAATTGATTCTCATGAATTAGATCTGAGCTAATTTATTCTTCACACAAGTACTCAAGTAAATGTGCGTCCAAGGTGTTGTTGATTCCGACATGTCAAAACCAGCAAGGGGAAGGAGTAGATTCACCCTTGAGTCTTTGCCTTGAAAGCTTGACATAGGGCATCTTTCTTGAATTTTTTTAAGTTAGGCCATGCCGGGAAGACAAATGTCATAACCGCAGAGAATATCAGCGCTTTAACTTGTGGCTTTTGGGTGCATTTCTTCAGACACATGGGGGAAGCGATATCTTGAGAACTTTAGTATGCATTATTTGAATCTCCAAGGGGGAACCTTGTGAGAGAAATATTCAAGGTGAGAAAGATTCGTTGCTGATCAAGATATTGTTACCCAAACGAATCAATACTAAGCTTATTTTTAAAGGGAGCAGTAATTTTGGATGTGGTATTTCCTACAATTCGCCTGTGCACTTAATTATTCTAAGCCTGTAAGAAAGCTTTGAAACTGCTCAAGAGAGGATTGCTAGTTTGGGGGGAAGCTTTGAAAGCTTCTATAAAGAATATGTGGCATTGAAATTAGGGGAAGCTAATTCATATTGCTGTTTAGGGGGGAAGCTTTGAAAGCTTCTAAATGAAGATCATGTGGCACGAATTAGGGGGAAGCTAATTCAGAAGCTTCTCCTTAACCAGAAGTGTATGAGTTACTTAGTTTGTGCCTATTACAGTATTTTCTCCTTACATTGGTTATACAAAGGATAGAGTCATTGTTGTTTTTTTTTCTTGGTGATGCAGACTTGAAGTCAACACCACAGAAGAGTCATCAGTTTATTGGAGCTTCATGGAAGCTCTGTTCTTAATCATTATGTACTTGTTAGGAAATTATTGTAAGTAATTCTGTATATCGTCCCGTGGGGGAAGATTGTTAGGAATTCACTTTACGTGACGACATTTACAGAATTACCATTGTTTACCATATCACCACACACATGGACTAGTATAGTCAACATAGGATTCTTATGTAATGTGTGGTGGTATCATAGAGGGGTTTGAGACTTTTGTATCCTTTTCATTTTTAGACATCTTATTTTATATTTAACTTTCTCTCTCTACTCTCCTCTCACTATAATGGCTATCATGTGTGTTGGACTCACCCAAGGGACTACTTGATATAGTTTTGTAATGTTCTCTTTCAACCCCTTTGATTAGATTTAGTGGTGAAATAATATGGGCAATAGGGCAAATACAATTGTTGGTTACGATTGGGGATAAAGAAAACACCTGCTTTCAGCCTGGATGGATTCCATGTTGTTAGATCATTCGTCTTCCGTTACAATGGAATTATTAGAAGCCAGGAGTTAAAGAAAATTGCAAGGTTCATCAACAGCTCACAGAATGCTAAAGATCCCGTGGAAGGAGGAGTGATTACCCTAAAGAGTAGCAAGTTGGTTTCGCTGGAATGTGCGATAGGTCTCCGGACTTGAAAGGGTAGCCCCCATCAGTACCAGACCAATTATAGAAGAAGAAGTAAGGTAGCAAAAATTAAACTGGAATGTCTGGAAAGAACGTAATGATGGTTTACCCTCACCGAAGAATGGCCGAAAACAAGTATTGATCTTGTTGATTTTTAGACTTATATATATTTTATATTTTATCATATATTATATATTTAGTATAAAAGTTAACAATCATGGAGCATCGCCTAAACGTGCGGGAGGGATGTTCTCTAGTTAGACAAAAGAAAAGGGGGCAAGCGGTTGACAGAAACTAGGCAATACAAGAGGAAGTTGGGAAACTCGTGGAGGCAGGAATAATGAAGGAAATACACTTCCATGACTGGTTGTCCAACCCAGTAATGGTAAAAAAGCATGATAACAGTTGGAGGATGTGCGTTAATTTTAAAGATCTAAACAAAGCATGCCCAAAAGATGGTTATTCGCTAACGAAAATAGACTGGAAGGTGGAATCCTTGTGCGGATTCCCTTTCAAATTCTTTTTAGACTCATATAAAGGCTATCATAAAATACAAATGGCAAAGGAAGATGAAGAAAAAAACCGCATTCATCACAAGCAAAGGAATATTCTGCTATACGAAATGCCTTTTGGTCTGAGAAATGCTGGGGCAACCTATCAACGTCTGATAGATAAAGCGTTCTATAAACAAATTGGCAGAAATCTGGAAGTGTACGTAGATGACCTTGTCATCAAAAGCTATATGGAAGACGAGATAGTCAGAGACATAGAAGAAACATTTAAAACTCTAAGGGAAATTAACATGAAACTAAACCCTAAAAAGTGTCCCTTTGGGGTGGAAGAAGGAATGTTCCTAGGGTATAAAGTCAACTCTAAGGGGCTGAAAGTGTGCCCAGACAAGGTGGACGTTGTGCTAAGTCTCCCATCTCCAAAATGTCTAAAGGATGTGCAAAAGTTAAACGGATAAGCTAGCAAAGCCTGAATAGGTTCTTGGCAAATTCGCAGAGGGAGAACATCACATACCGTATCTTTAAAACTTTGAAAAAAAAAATGTATGAAAGAAAAGTGACTTCCATTGGACCAGGAATCATATGAGGCATATTTTTGCAAATGAAACAAATATTAGCTAAGCTCCTATGCTTTAACGGCATCATGGCAAAAGGAAAGAGCTGATTGTTTAAGCTTAGTTCAGATAAAAGATGACTGGTAAGCGCATTTCCTCGATGACGGAAAGCGGCAAGCTAAACATTATGCCATCTACTTTGTTAGCACGGGCATTAAGATGGTCCGGATCGGAAAATATTAAACTACAACGTTGATGGAAAAGTTGGTGCTTGGCCTTTAGTAATGGCTAGTAAGCACTTTAAAAAGGTATCTTTCAGGCACAATTTATAATAGTAAACTTTATAAGTTTTGTTATCATTTTATTTTGATTTCAAAATGTATATGTATGATATATGATGATCAAGTAATAAAATAGTCTATACATGCATAGATCTAGGGTAAAAATGGCTTTATCAACTATTGAAACTAGCTAGAAATCACTACAAATTTTGGGCTGATGTTAACAGTAAGTTCTAGAATTTTTAGTAACTATGAGAGTTGATTTGAATACTCTAAGTTGTAGACAAATATCTTGTGATCATGTAGCAAATTGGATCCCCATTGGATTGTAAAAATTAAGTAAGTTATGGACAAAACACTAAAACTAGTTGATTCTAACCTTGGTTTACAGATGGCACAAAAGGTCATACTTACATACTGAGTTGGTTAAAAAGCTAAAACTATAGGACCTAGATAAAATCATTTAGGTTCTGGACCAATTGGATGATCAACCAATTCATTATTGTTTGTAAATGGTATCAAAAATGGTGAAAGTGAGATTTCAGTCCGAATTTGTAACTTGACCTTTGTGTAGTGATTTGATCATAATTATATGTGTACTTAAAATAAGTATAAAAGTAACCTTGGATCTGTAATATATACTTGATTATGAAACTAAGGATGTAAAGTTTTCAATTATATCATTTACGGTTATTAAAATACGACTATTTTTGTAAACCTAAACGTATATAAAATTTTACATCTACAC